>LKNJ01000482.1:68271-131179 GCA_002120245.1 Maccullochella peelii | reverse complement strand
ACACACACACACACACACACACACACACACACACACACACACACACAAATGCATTCTGGTCACTCCTATCTGTTCCCAGCTCAGGGCCATCTGTCCAGGATTAGGAGCGGTGTTACACACCAAGACGTCCTTGCTATGTGTGCAGTCACTTCTCTTTGTCACTGACTATCCTTATTCTCTCTACATTTATATTTGCTTCTCTTTCTATCCATTCCATTAATTGAGTTGATTTATTTTGCTTTTGCCTCTCTCATTCCTGCCTGCCCCTCGTTCTCTATGTGTCTCTACCCTCTCTCCGCTCATTTGGCCATAGACAGATAGAGGCAGAGAGAAAAGAGGAAAAGTGATTGAACATTTACAACTATCCTGGAAATCTCATTGCTGAGTCCTCGTCACTGTGACAGCTATTATTGCCTTCCACAAGGTACCTTCAGATAGGCGGGCCACCCTCATCTCTTTGGACTCACGCACTTACACTCGCATGCCTACACAACCACACAAATGCACCTCTGTGCGCACATAAAATACAAACTTGCATAGTAATACATATACACAAGAGTGCACATCCACTCAGAAACACACTCAAGCACACATGCACACACAGATATACACAAGCTCCCAGAGGTCTGTCATAAATTGGATTTTGTCAGTATGAAAGAGATATGGGAAGAGAGAGTGACTGACAGAAAGGTAGGACCATGTAGTAAAGTGTGTGGTTGTGTGTGTGCGCACACTCACAGCAGTGACCCTCCTGAAGGAAGAGGAGGAGGGAGGAAATAGAGGGGAAGTGAGATGATAATATGAAAATATTATGGCAGCAGAATCCATCATGACTTAAACTCTCCTCTGTATCCTCTTTATGTGCATGTGCATGATCATGTGATCCTGCATACTTGTGCCTGTTTACTCCTACCTGAGTGGCAGGGCTGTGCTTTATGGTCCCTAGCCATCAGATAGCAGTGAAGGAGGAATCTATTGGGATTGTGCATCTGTTTAGAAATGAGCTTCCCGTAGCTGTTAGAGTGAGATTAAGATGGACTTAAAGTGCTTTACATACACCAGCCTTTCGCTCCCACCAACATTATCAAGGACACATTTTAATCTTAAAATGAAATACAGCATCACTGCTGTGCTATCAAAATCCTGCATCTAGTCCCATGGAGCAGCATCAGTGAAGGAAAAATAAATGGTACTTACCTGCTTGGTAATGCTTACCGCAGTGCTTGTTGCAATGGTAGGAATAACACTAAAGTAGTTCCAACGGTAGTTTTCCAGTTTATCTGACTGCCATGAGAGCAGCATGGAAGACGTGACATCAAAATTTATTTCAGTAAGATCACTGTGTTGGCACAGTGAGAATCCAGAGGCATAGACTTCTGGCTAAAGATCTTCAGGTCTAAAATTTGGGACTGAAATACTGCCTGAGCCTGATGTGCATAAATAAATGTCTTGAATGTAAGATGGGCCTGAGCTATTTGCAGCATGGTACCAGTGTCTTGAATCAGATTCGAGCAGCAACCGGTAGCCAGTGCAGGCTGTGGAGGAGCGGTGTAGTGCGGAAGAACTTGGGTAGGTTGAAGACCAGCTGGGCTGCTGCATTCTGGATGAGCTGCAGAGGTTTGCACATGCAGGCACACCAGCCAGGAGTGAGTTGCAGTAGACTAGAGAGCCTGAACCAGAACCTGCGCCGCCTCCTGGGTGAGGAATAGACGTACCCTACTGATGTTGTGGAGGATGAATCTGCAGGAGCGGGTTGTCACAGTGATGTTTGCAGACAGCTGGTCATCCAGTGTCACACCCAAGTTCCTTGCAGTCCGAACCAGGAACACCACAGAGTTATCAGTGGTAATGGAGAGGTCATGGACAGGAGATGCCTTCCCTGGAAGGAATAGCAACTCAGTCTTGAGGTCTCAAGGTTGAGCTTCAGGTGGTTTGCAGACATCCACTGAGAGATGTCAGCCAGACATTTGAAAGAAGGAGTAAAGTGTGGAAGCAGGTAGAGAGAAAATCTCCATTTGGGAGAGATTAGCAATCCAGTGCCACCCCTCTGCTGGCGGGTCTTGGTGTGTGGGTGAATGAGTAGGCTGAGGAGAGGACTGCAGGGGTGGAAGTCAGGGGCGTTGTTTCAGCAAAAGCCAAGGTATGGCAATGTGACATGAAGTCAAGGACTATCCTATTGAAATCTGTTTTAACAGACATATAGCTCTCTCTCACTTTCACAATGCCTAATGTTTGCATGTAATGCACGACTTAGAGAGAGCAGTGAAAACACCTTCTATTTTGGCGCATATTTCAGCCCCATGGACTAGAGGGTGGATACCCAACAAACATTTTGACATGATGTTCAGCTTCCTGCTTCCTGTTCAGTGCTGGGGTTTGTTATTTACGTGACAACACGTGAACGCAGCACACAGGCGGTAAATAAAAAAGGGATGGAGGACGTCAAACAAAAACTACTGAAAACCATGCAGGGAAATCTTCAGCAGACAGCTGTGCAGGAATGTGGTTGTGGATGTGATGGTGGTAAAATAAACAGATTGGAACTGAAGGCATCCGCGTGGTTCTTACTGATCACCCGCAGCGTGTTACTACTCATAAGTGAATCCAGCATAGAAACAGCAGGGAAGCTACAGCTTCCTCACAGACAGTATGGAGGCATTTTGATTTGCTCCAGCTCACATTAACTGCAGCGGGCTCAGGTCGGGTTCTGACATAAATAACAGAATGCCTGTCAGGTTCGGGTCGGGCTCAGTTATTATTCTCTCGGACTCGGGTCGGGTTCGGACAGAAATATGCATCCCAAGTCGCACTCTACCTTGGACAGAGAGCGGACTCTGCTGTATCATTAGTCATTTGGTTAAACTTCACGGAAAATAAAGAATGCATTGAATTACATGCTAATTTCTAGTAAGTAGCTAGACTGAGGAGGTGACACTGGCAGCCGCTCAGGAGCAACAGCATTTTTAAAGCAATACGTCAAATTAGTTTTTGATTTCTATTTATTTTTTATTTTAAAATGGTGGAAGTGTTCTCCGGTGTGATCCAAGTCTCAGTGAGAGCAAGGAAGTCTAGAGATCACAAGGAGGCGTAGCCAAAGATGAACTCAGTCTTGTGGGATGGTCGCTGATGATTAAAAAAGAAGTGACTTTTTATACAGTGCTGATTGCTCAATTGGCTACAGAAGTGCTAACCACACCCCCTGTTAATTAGCAATACAATGACCCTAATGGTGATGGCCTGGCAATAGGAACTCATTTTCACTGACAACTGTCACTGGTTTCAGATTTGTTCACCACTCAACCCTAGGTGCAGCTAACCCTAGCTTGCACAAACCCTAATAATAATAATGTATATACCAAGAATATAAGAATAAGACTAAGTTATCCAACAATTACAATTAGCAATACCAATGGTTAAAATTCAATAAAACAGAAAAAAGCCAGAGCAGGAGACGAAACTGCATTATAGTCAACTGACACCTGAAGAACTGCTTGCAATCAGATTAAAGTCTACTAACACCACCATAACAGCCTACTATCAGATTAAAGTCTACTAACACCACAAGGACCACAAGAACAACACACAATGAGACTAAATGAGTTGTTAAACAACACAGCAGACAGAGCACAGTCAAGCAGAGAAATGCCTATTTGAGAAGTAAATATAATCAGCCTAATTCTAACCTAATTCTAGCAGTCTTGAATTAAGTTACTCCCAGATGTCAGAATGCACAATGCACATATTGACACACAGACCCAAGACCCACGGTAATCAACCCAGTATCCACAGGAAATACAGTACATCCATATTGGACAATTCTGAACCTCACGATTTATGTCCAACATCAGCCTTCAGTGCGAGTGAAGGAAGTAGTGTGCCCCTGATGTCACAAGATGGAAAATAAGAGTGTATGGTGGTTGGGATGATACATGGGTGTGTAGCACATCTGACTTTCATGCGGGAGAAATATTGGCAATGGATGTAAAAAGTTTTTGCACAATCGTCCAATACCAACATGTTTGTCTGGTGATAGCGTTGACGCGACTCTACTTAGGCCCTTGGGTCTTCGTCACTAGAGATCAGATGGACCCTTGAAGACCCTTTGTCAGAATTCCCCAAATGATGCTAGCAGTAGCAGCATAGTAGCAGTTGGGGTAACAATGAAAGCAGTAAGTATGTTTGATAAAAGCAGTCATAGCAGTGGTGGTATTCATAGTAGTATTAGCAGTTTTAGCAGTGAGAGTAGTGACTAGCAACAAATTGCATTAGATTAGCAAAGCTTAGTGGGCTACAATTTTCACTGTTAAGGCCTGTTACATAATCTACCTAAGAAACACCCACAGCAATGCAATGTGAAACACAAGGGGTGTAACTTGCTTAATCTTGTAGAGCCCAGATGTGTGCTCTTTACACTAAGCACTACTGCAACACCAAGCATTGTAAGAAGAAACATTAAACAAAAAGTTCTGCTAACCAAACTGATACCGACACATTAAATGAGTTTAATGATTTGCAAAATGAGAGAATCGCCTTGCATCCTTGACCTATTAAAAGCACTGCAGTTTATTGTAATTATTTAGTCAACTTAGTCAATGAAAGTACACAGTGGCCTTGTGTGAACACCCTGATCCATCAGCGCTGTCTTTGTTTCCCCCATGTGGATTAGCTATCCTCAGACTGGTCCCAGGGAAGCAATATTGTTATGTAAATTGGCGCAGAACCTCAGAGCCTACAAAAAAAGTCCAGTTTGATCTCATACATCAGGCACTATGGAAGAAATCACGTAAGCATCAACCAGCTTGGGGAAGGTGTTCTGTACAGGAGCTATACACCAGGAAGTACCATAGCTCAGTGATTTTCTGAGGACAGTGACTCAGTCAGCACATGCATTCAACAATTTGTTTACAGATTCTATTACTGCCAACAGAATTATGCTAGAACAGCACTTCAGTGATAACACGTGAAGTTTTATAAATTCATGGTACTATTATTTACCTTGGTCATGAACAGCCCCAACCTTAAGGGTGCATACACTTATTATGAACACTGGGTGTTGTGAATGTCTGCTCTCTGTCATAATGTGCTGCAGTACAGAGCAACCGTACATATTTTGCTCTTCAGTGGAGGCGTAAAGCACTTGAGAGCCTTGGCCTATTTATTTGACTAGCAGAAGGTAATATTAGACCTGCACAGAAGCCAAAATCATTCTGTGATTACATTTGACCCTGAGGAGCACCAGGCACTTCTCAGCTCGATGCAGATTGCATTACTTAAAACACAGCCTCTGGCCTCTCTTCATTGTACAGTGCTTGACACGAAGCCCATTCCCCTTTGGCAGGCACTTGTTCACACCCTGACTTGCTGTGCAGAATAGTCAAGGGACTGCTGCTTAGCATGCACTGTCACACAATCGAATGTAGAAAGGGGAGATCGGCAGTATTCCAAAATAGTTTTTGGTCCTGAAGAGAACATGCAAAATGCACTTAGCTTTTAAACCTTTTTAGGTAACCTAAATCGTGACAGGAAGTTCCAAATAAAAGCTTAGTTAATGCTAATCTGAAATCACATGCGTCAGGCTTGGTTGTAGGACATTCTATACAAATCTATAAATGTATTCATAGTGATACGACTATACAATGTGATTTGTCTCACTGAATTAACTTAATAATTTAAACATCCTTGATTTTGTCGAGTTGTTCCACAAAAAGCCTCTTTCCTTACAGCAGAAGAAAGAGATATGGAAAGGGATGAAGAGTCAAGAACATAAGATTAGAAAAGTAGAGGGAAGAAAAAGACAATGGGAGGGGAGAGATAGTATGCTTTAATTTGCCATCTCTGAGTGGCTTGTTACTTTCCCCCCATCTTCTCTGGGCTTTTTAGCACTATCTGGAATTTGGCATGGTGAGAGGGAACATATGAGGAAGAGATGGGCAGATAGAGGGAGAAAGAGAAGGAAGGATGAGGCACTACAGGAAGGAAGGCAGGAAGATTATGGCAGATTGGAAAATTGTACACTGTGATGGACAAGGAGAGGTAATGAAGCAGAGAAATAGAAGAAGAAGAGGGTTAGAGGGTTGAAAGGGAAGGTGGGGTGGGAGCGGTTGTGAAGATAGGGGAAAAGAGTAAAGGAGGAGTAAATGGGGAGGGAGGCAGATGGTCGAAAATACCAATACTAAGTCCAATACTGGGCTGTTTGTCATTGCTAAACAACCCAGTGCTTTCTGATCTGGTGCTTCTATTGGGAGGATGACAGTGTTTGCCAGTGCCTTCCAACATTACCCATATGACAGCTGAAAATGGTTCATACTCCATGAGCTTTTTTCTGAGTTGCCACCTCGGTTAAGGTTTAGTTAGATTTAGATTACTTGAAGAAATTGTTTAAGTTTAGGTTAGGGTAGGGATTGTCAACTAAAACTACTTGGTTAAGGCTTGGGAAAGATCGTGGTTGTGTTGGTAGAAGACAGCGTGTTCAAGTCTGTCACCTTGTACGGCCAACCATCCACCCTGACCTCCTCCTTAGGAGATGTTGGGGTGCTATAATATCACGTTACTTCCACCTTTGCTTTTGAGAACAGTCAGTGTTTGCAACATCACAAGAGGTAACTTGTCAGGAAAGCATAACATAGGTCATTTTAAGTGCTGACCACTGCTGTCGTGTTTCTGGTGAGGACAGTCTCAAAAATAGTAATGGGTGTCATTCGCAAGGACAGAGGGAGAGCTGAGAGGTATCCACTCATCAACAGCATTTTCAGTCAACACGGAAGCTATGGTAGTGATTACTAGAAGCAATGAATGTTTTTCACAGCAATTGAAGAATAAACTATTTGAAAGTTATTTCTGTAAGTCGACTTACACTATGTAAAGTTGTGTTGATCTCGTCCACACTGTCATTTTTCCTAAGCTACTTTCATGGATGCAGCTAGGTAGATAGCAAAGTTCTGATTGTTTGCCTGTTTCTCCAACTGGGGTAAACAGCTGTCAATGGGCACAACACCAGATCTATTGGAATAGCTGAGCCAAGATGAGTGCAGCGATGTGTGCAGCGATTCAGAGCCCTGAAAATCGGGCAACAGAAAAAGGGTAAAGAGCAAAAAAAGGTCAATAGTTGAAATTTCGATCTGACTGATACGTACTTTTAAACGTTGCAAGTGACTGCAGCCTCCAAATGACTGTAACAAATGCATAACTTACGAAATACATGTGTAACAGCCCCTGATATTTAGAATTTGGGACTGAGGCTACATTTTTGATACATACATAAGAATCAGCATAGCTCGGGGTTTGTAATCAAATAACCTGCACTACATATCTTATCAGATATGTGTCTCTGTCTGTCTGTTTACTTGTCTGTCTGCTAAAAATAGTTTTTCCTGCTGAGTCTCTGGATCAGCAAATTTAATTTCAATGAGATGCAGTGTAGTAGCCCCATAAACCTGACAATCACGTGTGTGTATATTTGTCTGTGTGTGTGTATGTGCGTGCATACATGTAAATGCACTGTCCATGTGGAACAAAGGCACACACACACACACACACACACACACACACACACACACACACACACACACACACACACCAAGGCATATTTGGACAGATTGGGGTTTTGTTCTGTCATTCTTCTCCTGAGAGTAATTTTCCCTCCATCCAGTCATTGTGGATGGAAGACTTTCTCCCTGCCGTTCTCCTGCAGGTAAAGGTAATTAGGCTTGGCATGAGATCTGGACTCCTTGGTTTACCTTTTGTCCTCTTCTCTCCCAGTCCTCCTTTCATGTCCCCCAACCCCAACTGTCTTTTCAAGTCCAAAAATACTTACCATCAGCTTACCTCAGGTAACTTCTGGTATTTTCCATTACTTTGTCCATCTCACTTTCTCTCTCACCTCTTTTTTCCATTAGGCCTACATCATTCCATTAGAAATGAATAATGCGATGCAACCTATAGCCAAAGCATAAAACATTTACTTTTATAGACTTCCACAGTCTGGTAGATGTCCCCTGGAACTTGTTTCCTCAATTGCACGAAAACACCTCATGGTGTTTTCAAAAAAGATGAGGCCACATTAACAACAACATGTGATAGCAATGCATTTTAATCTCAAAAATATTGATCAAATCTGTGTTTTGCCATAGGGCTGAGAGGTCAGACTTGTATGCGTCCTCTCTCTGTTTCTACCTGTGTGTGTGTTACAGAGAAAATGTGTGTGTGAGCAGGTGTTGTAAAGTGTATCACTGTGTTGGCTGGAAAGTGGGTGTAGATAAGCTTTTTAGACTCCCAGTAATTACTCAGTAAGCAAAAGCCCTGGAGTTATTTTAATGGGGGTTATCTGTTTTCATATTACAATATTTGAAACAATAAACACTTCCGTACACTGAAAACACATACAGTATACATGAGCAGCTTTATTACACACCCAGAAACCAAACAGTGCTCCAGTGCTGTAATAATACTGCATGCTCTCAGGTTTCCTGTGTGTCACACAGTTTGTGGTAATATTATTAAACACAACTTTATTACAGAATATGCACCATGTGATCACAATAAGTTAAAATAAAACGTGTTATAACTAGGTTTTCATACATGGCATACATTTTCAACAATTAGTTAATAATGCAGAATCTGCTTTGTTGATGCACTTTAGTGGTACAAAATCCCCAGCAAATTTGCAATTAATCAAATGACCAAAAACCATGATACGCAGGGAACCTGGGACTTTTGGGGCTCCTGTGGACCTCTGGACCTGAAGAATTTGCCTGCTGTGCCTGGTTTATAATCTACAGTAGCCTTGGGTTGATGCTGACCTTTTTTATTCCTTTATCTTCATATCAGTTCCTATATTGTAAACAACAACAAAAAAACCTTACTTCACAAACTTAACCGTAAACTGCTTGTTTCAGCAACTTTCCTTCCTTTGATCACATGTGCCCAATCAAATCCACATTGTGCCTGGTAGCAGAACAGTGGACTTCATTAAGGAGGTAATGGAGGGTAAACCCACATAAACATAGTCTTTATTTGCAGACTTGCAAACTTCACTGTAATGCTTTACTAGGTATTGTTTACAGTAACTCAAGTGGAGGTCATAGTTTATCCACCTATGTGTTTATTGCCACATCAGTATAGAGCCAAAAGACTCTCCCCAAATGAATCTGCTGGGCCTGAATCCCAAAGTCCAGAGAAACACCTACCCCCTCCCACCCTTTTCCCTGTCTTCTCCTCTGTAGCCTGCTGTAAAGGATTTTGTGTCAATTAAGGATCAAAGTTGTAAGTGTTTCACAGCAGGGCAAAGCCGTGTCTGAACCGCTGCCCAACAACGGGTCCACTGGAGCATAAAATGGATGCCAGACACACTGTTCAGATAACAGACCATCAGCTGGATATCTGGACGATGAAGAGTCCTGATCCCCAGCCAACTCAACTCCACCGTTCACTTCAGACTGATGGAGCTCTGCATTCACTATAGGCCAGTCACAGAGGAGACTTCTGGGTGATCATGAGGGCCGACTTGGCCGACTGCAGTGGTTACTTGAGACAGATCATTAAGAAGTCCGGGTAGAAGTGTAGGAGGAGTGTAAAGCGAGGGAAGGGCCTGCGGCTAGGCCACATCCACAGTTCACTTTTGGAGCTATGTACATAGAGCAAGATACTGTATATAACCTGGTACTGCTGTGTGCTATCCAAGCAGGTTATTTTCCCAGACCCTTTTCCATCTTCTAGTTTCAAGCATTTCAAACATTAACAAGGTCCAACCTACCCTACACAAGTCAAAATATCCTCGCCCTGAAGGTGTAAACCTCAATTTGGGTCTCACAAGGATAAAAGTCTGAGAGCACACTTCTACTAACACTGAGGTATGCTGTGTCTGTCAGAGCTCTAGTAATTTTGTAGACATTTGGTGGTTGTAGGGCAACACTATTTGAAAGTACAGAGGCATGGGCATGCAACTTTGCTTGGTGTTCACTTCTGTGTCCGTTGTCTCTTTGTTATGGAGTAACTATGGAAAGGTCCAGCTATATAATCGCTAGAACTCTATTCCATTCAATTGCATCCTGACAAAAGCTAATAAGTTATTTAAATCATACAACAGTCAACCAAAACAAAGAATGCATGTTTTATACTCCTCATTCAAATTAACATTTGAAACAATATGGAAGCAAAAAATAGCCGTAATAATCTAAATCTTGTCAGCAACTAAATACCTAACTGTAAAAACAAAAACAATTTAGATCTCTGAAAACCACCAACCCGAATTTATGTGGTTTGGATTCCCCTCTTTGAAATTTCTTGAAGGTACTTAGCACCACTTGGGGAGTTTACAAAGTCAGATTCAAGCATCCTCTATTCCAAAAAACTACATTCAAGTTGCTCAGTTTGAGTTACCAAGCATAAGCTATGAAACAGACCACTGTCCTATTAGCTTACATTGTGTCAACCATACGATCCAAACATCTAAGCAAAAGAGGAAGACACATTTTTTAATTTTATTTGCTTCCACACAAGATCTGCTTTTTGAATGGAGAATTCAAATTGATTTGTCCATATTTCCGTTTGTGTAGGAGCATTAACAAAAGAACTCAAACGTTTCCTTACTCACTGTACCAACCCAACCCATGTAGACCATGTATAGCATCAGGCACGCAGTCAGTCAGTCTGATCCAGCAGAGACAGCTCTCCAAAAAACATCCATATCTTCGCCATAAGTCCAGTATAACAATCCTTGAAGTTCTCTGAAGTAAGACAGGAAAAGCAGTGAACAAAGCAGTGAAACGTCACAAGGTTACGGGAGTTAATTTTTTCTTTGAATACTGTAACTCAGTGATTTTTCAAATGAAATCAAAACGCTTCAAATGAAGTACCTAGATCTTGAGATCTAGAACAGTGGTATAGCAGACAGGAAGAGGCTTGGCTTTGAATTTTAACCTCAGCGAGGATGCTACAGAATGTTATGCACTCAACTAGACAAGACCAACTCACTTTTATTTCTTAATACCCTCAAACCTTTCAGAAGTAATGAGGTACTTTGAAGAGAGCGAAACGAAACGAATGCGGCAGTGAGCATGGTGTAATTCTATGCATGAGTTCCGTTTGCTGCCTTCCCGTGTGTGATATGTGTTTGGGTGTGAAAGTGAGGCATCTGATTTGGTTCCTGATAAATCTTCCTATGCTGCGGCATAAGAATGTATTACTGAGCCAACAGCCGGGGCCAAATCCATTTTTATCTGAGTGCAATTGATGTCACTCCAACTTCTCACAGAAGTGTCTCCGCAGAGGCACCAGGTTTTTTGTCTTTGTGTGTGCGTGCAAGGATCCGTGTGTTAGTGTACAATTGTGTATGTGTCGATGCGCGTGTTCACGAGGCGAAAGGTGAATCGATTTCCACAAGATGGCTTCAGGGAGGAATAGGTCTCACCACTGCCCAGAGCTGTCTGTAGAGAAATAACCCTGTTATATGGCAGCGCACAGACACACTGATCCTGTTTTGACAGTGGTTTTTGGCACAGCTTAACCTTAATCTCATGTCTGTTCAGAGAGCGACAGCGAATTGCCGTTTTGACAAGGTGGTTGTTCTTGCCAGAATGCTTCACACGCCTCTCCCTGCAGACATGACGAACGGTCACCTCTGATGGTATCATCACACAGGCCGCTGGCATTGAACAGCCCGTCTACCATTACCTCGTGTAATACCACTTACTGATGGCAGATGAAGGACATTCATCAATCCAAATGTCTTCATACTCCAAACTTTGTGTCACACTTGACAGGAGCAAGATGGATCTTAAATACTTTATGACAAAGGTATTAGAACTCTTTTCTGGCTCCCTCCACCTGTTGCATGTCCTTCTCCTGCTTTCCCGTGGTGTCTCACAGCTGTCTCATGGCATCACACTGTTGTCTAATTGATTTATACAGCTGTCTCGTGGTTTCTTATACCTGTCGTATGGCTTTGTAGGACTGTCTTTAGGCTTCTTATGACTCTTTTGGATTTTACTTACAGTTTGAAGAAATCTTATGCCTGTCTGATGCATTCACGTGACCTCTTATTAACCTCTTATATTGACCTCCTGGCTCCTAATGGCTGATATATCTCCATTTGGAGTGAACTCATTAGGAGGTTATACATTGTCTTAATGTACACTCAGGGTGCAGTTGGATACCTCATTAATGGTGCGATGCAGAAAGGAGATGCAGAACATTGTTGTCATTATGTAGCTCATTAATAACTTGACAATAAGAACACAGAGGAATCTACAGTCATGTGCAGGAGAAAGTTAACATTTATTTTTCCGTCCCGGAATTATGTCTCTGGGCCTTGCAGGTTGCATGTTTAAAATATTACCAGAAAATGTTCTATTTTGATTTTGTGATGGTTGGTGGGAGCCAACATGGAGCTTGGGTGCTAAACTCATTTTGACACTTGCATAATCCATACACATGAACCAAATACTGATACTGAGTAGGCTGCTGTAAGTTTTTAACTTTTTGCAGATTATTTTTTTGGCATTTTTGCCTTTTCTTTCGCGTAGCTCACAATGCAGTACAGACAGGAAACAAAGGAAAAGAGAGAGAAGGGTATGACAAATGACCCCAGCCAAAGTTGAACTTACAATATGTACAGTGTGTGTCTCAGACCATTAGTCCACCAGGACGCCCAAAAAAGGCTCTTTATTTAAAAATGCAGGAAAGGACTCTCAGGGAGCTTTCGCATCTTACGTGTTTCATTCATTGGTGGGTTTGCCCGTATAATATTTTTCCCTGATCAATCAGACAGTCAAAAGCTGTTTTGCTGTTATGTCAGCTTTCTTGTATCCTACTCCATGAACTATGGCACTTCATTAAGTCCATTAAAAAGTGGCATGGAGATCCCACAGTAATCCCCCTTAATAGTGCTGTACAAGACGCCTATTTGTCCTCCTGTATCTACCTTTTACAGTTTTGCAGTATAATACTAATAATGGTAAGCCCTTTGTGACACCAGAGAACATAAATATACACATTATAAGCATTAAAATGTTGTGTGAAATGCTGTTAGTGACTGGAATTTGATTTTCCCACGTGGATCGTGATGATGTGCTGATGATGCAGGATGACAATCGTCAAAACTGTCCAATCAATGAGTTACCTGCCAGTCTGTTTAACGTCATTATCACTCCTCTTGGTTAGTTTTTAAAAAGCCAGTGTGAATAGTTAGTGTGAACTTGGTCTGGACCAAATGAACCCAACTGCAGGTGTGAAAGCGTCCTTGAGCTGCACTGAGACACCGCGTGCCCTCATGCACTCTCCAAGTTGCCGCTTGTACTATATTTTTTTGGAATGGAACTCCTATCTATCAGTGAATTGACAGCAATGTCAAACATATAAGCACAAACAGAGGCAATAACAATATATACAATATAACAATAGGCATCATGTCCATGTTTGTTCCTTACTCGGGTTAGGGGGTATGGGTTGTCACAGAGTGGATTTTGCGTCAGTTGAGAAATGTACCCAATTATATGCCACTGTCGTTATCTATTGTATTTCTCACCAGTGTGGGCTCAGCCAGGCTGTCTTAATGGAACAATGTCACATTTATTTAATGTTTTGGTGACACAGACATGCCAATTTAAAGTGCAACTCCACCCTCAGATTCAGCTAGAACCCTCTCTCCCAGCATATTTAAAAAATGCAACCAGTGAGGGAACGTCAACTGTAGGGGGCGTGGCCTCGTGGCTACGTAGTGTGTGGGTCAGTAGACACGGGAGAGAGTGACTATATTGATTAAATTTCATGACGTAGACAGGTCCCAACCGGTTGACTCTATGTCAGCGTTGGCCTCGCAGGTTCAGGGCTGATTTAAAACAGTAGATGGCGTGTTGAGCCATTTCCAACCCATGAAATGCTGATGTTTATAAATTTGGTAAGAAATATCAATATTAACACCAGCACTGATGTGTTTCATCACAGTACAGTCATATCACTTAGTTTACAGCTCAAAAACAGGTTTCAGTGTGCTGTACCTCTCTAAGCATCAAATGCTCATTCGGTAGTCTCATGTTTATACATCTCACAATTTGATTTTGTGACTGAGTGCAGGTATTTGTTTTTACCTGATCACAAAGCCGCAGACTGGAGTCATATGTGAACACTGACAGTCTGAACAGTCATTTAGATGAACTACCTGACTTTCAGTTTTATCGGGCCAACCTCTGTGTCATCCAGCTTCATATTTTTCTTCCATGTCCTTCCCTTTCACAGCCCTCCTGTTTATCTCTGGAGCCACCCCATTTGTTAGTGTAATTATATGCACATCCATATGTGTGTGTGTGTGCATACATATTGGGAGGGCTGTGACCTTGGTTTGTATGATGAATTGAATGTTTTTGTGTCAGTGTTCACCGAGTTAAAAATTATTATTATGTTCTCATTAAACCAGGACTGGTGGTAATACAAAGAGATCCCACCGGTCATACAAGCCCACTCACACACACACTAATAGACAGTTCCACAGCAGTAACATTTTAGCATGGTGAAAATGATCAACTCTACAGGAGCACGCTTACAGTAAATAGTGTAAAAAAAACCATAGATACACACAATTTTTGTATCTGTAGATTAGGATTTACCATGCTGTTACAGATTCTGCTTCCCCTGTAACCCCTTCCACTCGCTGTGTCGACCCACCCAGTGGAGTAACTGTGAGCGGAGTGCATCAACATGCAGGGCTTTTAGCCTCAGACAGCCATCTGAGTGGCTTCTCAGTCCAGACACCAGTGGGCTGTCTGTCTAATAGCTCCTTTGCCCTCCCTACATGCCAACGAAGGACTGAAGTAACATCAGAGGGCTGAAAAAGCAATAACCTCCCCCGGCCTTGCCCAAATGTTCTCCAATACTGGCTCCACTGCAGAGAGCGAAGCCATAGAAAAAAAGCAGGAAGAAAACATTCAGTTTTTCATTCAGTGTTACAATTTCCTGTTTTACAATGGCTCACATTGTAAAGATAATTTCCAGAGAAATTATTCCATCCATAGATATGTGATAATCACCACTCTGCAGCTCTGAGTACAATGCAGATACAATAATATACGATAATATACAATTTTCATTCACCTTTTGTCTCCAATCGCTGCTACTTTGCCATGTTTTTTTGTTGTTTTCTATCGCTCTGCCCTGTGGAGTTTTCTTGTGTTATCGTCATGTTTACATTCAGTGTTGTGTGTGTCCTTGAGCTCTAACAAATGTGCCGAATACATTTCCTTCCTCATAAAACATTTGCAAAGTCGATTTTTAAAGTAGTTTATATTCAGCATTGTTTACATCCATGTTTACTTGCAGTCTTCTTCATCCCTGCCTTTGTTGGTGCATTGCAGCATACTTTGGCGTGTTACCTCCACCTGTTGATCAGTGGGATACTGTGAAACCATTGGCAGGAGTGTGTATACGTATGGAGCATTCAATTCAATGTCACATCCCTCCCAATACGGAATTAGTGCAGCATCAATAGCAAATTAAAACAGAAGCATGTCAGAAAAAAGTGAGGCCTCTAACTAAAAGAAGGCGGTAAATAATATTTGAGAATTTATAGTAGGTAAACATAAGGCAGAAAAGTGAGAGGAGTTGCTACAGCAAGAGAGAAACAGAAGGGTACGATTTAAAAAAAAAAAAATCAGATACCAATAGAGAGAGAGAGGCTGTTAAAAGTGAGAGAGATTGCGTAAACGAGCTCTGCAGAGAGAAGGAGAGAGCAGGAGCAGCGCAAAAGAGTGGGATTAGCCTGAAAGTGAGGGATTAGCAGGGCTAAAAGGAGTCCCATAACAGAGAGCAGAGAAGCCAGCATCAACAAGACAGCAAGCAGATAGCTGGAGGGGTTAAGCCAACACAACTGGATCCTGAGAACAGATAGCAGAGAGCCTCCACCAGGAGGGAGCTACAACCAGCCGAGAAATTTAGATTCACTTAGATTGACTTACTGTCGTGTGGAAACAGGAATTGGCGGGGTGAGTGTGTGATGCTGGGCAAGCAGCTGTTGGTTTCTTTACATGTAGGGTTAGATGAACTGCACACTGACTGCTAGTGCATGAAAAGCCTAAGAAAAGCTAAAGAGCAAATAGCTAAGATACTTATTTAAGATATTTAACATGTATTTAAAGAGGAAGGAAAACCCCAACAATCAGAACGGCTGTTGGTCTACCACTGCTAATATAATACGATGTCAACGGGTTTTCATTGTTATACAGAGAGGTTTTTTTCTAATATTTAGCCTACCTCATTAATATAAATGTGAATGACAAAAAAAATCAGAAACACCTCTCATGGCAAAATATCATTCAACATCACCACAAAATACAGCACATCCTCCAAAATGACCATACTGTTGAATCAACACCTTTCAGTTTCAACTAGAACTGAACATTAGAACCTTCATGTAGGTTGTCTGTTGTATTAGACTGCATTTGCTGTAGCTAATAACTAGCAACCTGTCAAGATCTGTAATCTTGGATTTGGTTTCCTGTTTTATTTTGTAGTCTTGTCTCTTGTTTCCTGTGTGTTCCTGCTCTTGTGTCGTTACCCTTGACTCGTGCGTGCGTGCGTGCGTGCGTGCGTGCGTTGTTTTCCTGAACCTGGACTACCTGCTTGTTTGCTTGCCTGCCTACCTGCACCGACAAGTAAGCATTTAAATAAATCTTAGAAATGGTTTTGAGCCTCCTCAGCTGTCTGCATTTGGGTCCACCTCCCGTTACTCCCAGTCATGTCCCGTGACACAACCAAGTGAACATTCCTTTGAAACAGGATTGAGATCAACATGTAGGAAGATAACATTTACAGTTAAATATAACTGAACAGTTAAACAATTTAATGTGAAAAATACCATTTCTAGATCTTTTGTCTACATTTCCTAGAGGGTCTGGTTTCAAAGGGGAATTTAGGCCCACAATCTCAGTATTTCTAAAATCCTGGCTACGGCCCTGCTTGGATCGTATTTTTATGGCGTTGGCCATCATTACTATCAGTAATAATAACACTAGATTCATCAAGTTATTTGCTGTGATTTGGGAGTGTGGCAACATTGCTAAAAAGAAGTCCAACAGGGCGAGGAACACAAGCAGTCAGACAAACCTCCAGATTAACCAAACTTATTTGGAAGAGAAAACAAAGGCGAACTGTTCAATTATTACCCAAACTATCCATCCTAAACATCAATCATCAAAGTTAACAAATGGGCTTTCTGCTTCAAAATTGACCTACGGTACTTTTCATAGTTTCACGTTCAGATAAAGTGGTCAAGATCAATGCATCCCAATCTTTTTGGCTCGTGACCCTTTTAAAAAAACAAAAACAAAAAAACAAAAAAAGCATTTTCTAGTTGCAAACCCCTCATCACAGACTGCATATGTCTATGAGCTGTAAACATGAAAGTGATTTTTGCATTTCCAGGTTGTTTTATTTGAATAACCTTTATTGGGCTGAAGAGGCCGCCTAAGATTTCACAAAAATAAAGCAAAGATGTTGGGAAAAATAAACTAATTTCATATATAGCAAAGTTATGGTTTGATTTTTCCTTCTTTTCTGTCCTTGGAGGGTCCCCAGGTTGGGAACTAAGATTTTAGATATAATATATCAGGCCAATATATCTCTTCATATCATTTGCAGTATTAGACTTTACATGTGTTGACCTTGTCGGACTTAATTGTAGGAATGTGGTTGTGCTTGTAAATTGTGAGTACAGTGTTATCACCGATAGAAATGATTGTTAAAAATAAGACCCAAGTTGTAATTAAACAGAATTATCCTTTAAAAACTCTCACAAGACACGTGCTGGGCTGATGAACTACAGGTGTAGGCAGCATAACAAAGCACAAACCTGGAAGCACCGTCCACACAACGCCAGTTCAGCTTCAATATAAATAAGTGGCAAGAGGTGCACAGTCCATAAAGTGAACATTAATGCAGATAAATGCTTCCAGGGAAAGGAAACCACAGAATGAATATTTACTGGAAAGACATTAGCAGAACTATTTCGAACAGATAAATGTGCCAATGCATGTTGAAGAAGGAGAGAAACTACAGCACACAATGCTTGATTCAAATTAGCAAATATTTTTAGCCAATTTTACATTTACAGGCAAAGGTTGGTTTAGCATTCAGTCATTCTGAGAGGTTGTTTTATTTTATTTTTTACTTGACTCTTGTTAGCAGCGGTGTAGACAGAAATCTCTCTAGTCAGCACTGCAGAACTAATTGCAGCATAGATGCAAGATGGGGGATGTCTACCACGGCTACCACTGCAGATTCTGTCAGAGCTATTAGGTTTGGGATCTTTAACTGCTGGTGCAAACAAGAAGGTGGAGACAGTGTTTGTAGCACTTTTTTTTTTTACATTGCAGATCATTTTCACATCAAGTTAGTCCACATCAAGTTAAAATGTAGAGGGGGTGAAGGAGTGCAAGGTGCCTCAGTGGTATAAATAGTCTTATTTTGGGCTCCATGTGGTGTCTTCAGAGAAATGGGATGAATAATTCTGAAGTTCATGTTGCAGTCATTGCACCAACAAACCGACACACATGCATGCCCACCCTTTCTACACACAAGAGCAGCCAAAGTCACAAGAATATGCACATACATAAATACCATAAATACAAAGTTACACACATGTTGACACGTTCTGAATACATCTTTATGAAATATGCATTAAATGCTGAGTATTAGAGCTTGAATTGCACGCTGTAATGGCCACCCACTGAAGTCTGGGGCTGTGAAATTTCACAAGTTGCTCCTCTGAATGAAAACTCTCGGAAATTATTTGACAGAACTTTTCTTCAAAGACATATTTGATGGTGTTTAAGTTTGCAGATGGAGGAGGGAGAGCGTGTGTGGGTGAAAGAGAGGGGGAGAGAGAGAGAGAGAGAGAGAGAGAGAGAGAGCAGGGGAGAAGAGAGGAACAGAGAAAAACACATAGTTATGGTTGTGAAATGCTTTATGCAGCATGTCAAAATGTCCACGAGCTGACAGGGATATCACATTAAATGCACATGACCAAACACTATTTCAGTAAATGCTGTTCTTTTTCAGGAGCATTTACAAAAGTCATAGAAATGTGACTTGTTCATGCTGTTTGTATTACTGCTGCAGTGTTGCACCACACCCAAACTTCAGTTGGGAGTACCAGTGCTAGATAGGATGAGGCCTGCTACAGGGTGTTGCAACTGCTACCATGATTCAGTTAGATTCTTTGTGTTATAAGTCACTATTAATAGCAAAATCCAATTGACCTTGGCTTGGCTGGATTTGAAGCAACTTTTCTGCCCATTGCTCCTTAGTCTCTTCCACACATCTTTGCTGTCCTCCTAAGAAGAAGGACACCATCAGTCTTTTAAGCAAGTGCCCCAAAACGGCATCTGTTTACGTTCCAGTACCAAAGCCCTCTAGCCCGGATTGAGTCAAACTGAGACGGGCCAGTTCACACCGCTGCAACTTTTCCCTGCAACGTTCTAAAACGGTTTCGTCTCGTCACAAACCTTTGGTCTGAACTGGGCTCAGTAGAACATTCAATTTTGATCTTTTTAAATGTCATTTATTCAATATTGTGAGCACCAAAAACAAAATGCCATTTGCCTATACTGTATAGATTGGGGTGGTGGAAGAAATCTTAGGTATCTCAGAACCTGGACGAATAAAACTAAAACTGTAGGTGTTAACTACATGTAACACTTACATGTTAAGGGATGAAATAACTTTCCTAGTTTTATTGTCGTCGTGACAATTGACTGTGATCCAAATTCCCTTACTTTACTGGAAGCTGTCAACTGCAACACTTATAATAATATTATAATAATAAGCCAAAGGCTGTTAAAGCACTTCCTTTCACCACGATAACATGAACAGTCATAACTGAGTCACACTGAACTACTGCTGCATAGCAACTGTATACAAGCAACTTACAGCCTCCTCTCTCCAACTTACTATAAATCAAGCAAGTTAATTAATAGCAATTTGTGTTTGCTAATGGTGTGTAGCCAGTCAGAATGATGAAAATGAATTTGCCTCTCACGCCAGCCTTGTAGGGCTGAAAACGTTCCCCATGTCGGCACAAAATCGGAGTTTTTATTTCGAGCGTTTCTTCAGTCTAGTTCTGCGTCTCACAACCACATCGAACCAAAGCCACGGTGCGTTTCAAACCAAACTAAATGCACTTGAGGTGAGAATGTGTGTCTTACATCTGAGTGTAGCTCTCATGCTGGAGAAAATGTGCAGGGATCAGTATTTCAACACACACACACGTCTTGGGGGCTCAGGTGATGTGAGTGCAGGTGTCGTCAGAAAGCTTTCAGCTCCGTGAGTGCACTGGAGGATGGCCAGATATAGATACAGTTCACACATTCTCTCTCACACACACACACACACACACAGACATATTAGTTTGTATTATCTGCGTTCTAATTTCAGCTCAGAACAAAGAATAAGGAACATTACATCAAAAAATTATGTTAAAGAGGCATTATTTTAATAAATGACCAACAGTGTGAGAGCTAGAGAGGGATTCTGACTTTAATCTGTTTTTAATGCGTCATTTCTATGTGTTTTTTTTTTAATTTATTTATTTGGGCTTAGGAGTGGAAATCAACATCTGTCTAGTTTCATTTCCTTCCTCACCGGGCAGCCTGCACTTTTTTTGTGGTCTCACCCGTTCTCTGTTTGTTTGCCTCTTTTTCCCTCACTCCAACTCCCTAAATTAAAGAGGCTTTTAGCTCTCCAAAGAGAGAGCTGGCGGCCCAGCTGTCCACTTATTAAACAAATTGTCAGCGCACACACACAGACATGCGTGCATGCTCGCACAGACGTCTCTCTCTCTCTCTCTCTCTCTCTCTGCCTTTCTCTCTATCTGGCCCTGTAATTTGAGAAGGTCAAGTATGTGTTGCGGCAGCCTCACATATGCCGGGGGATCCGTGAATTACAGCCGTCCAGGAGGGAGCCGAGCCGAGCAGCCCAATCAGACAATTAACTTGGCTCCGTAAAGGCCAGCGCAATTTCCTCTTGCACACATTCTCACACACACACACACACTCACTTACATGCATGCTTGTGGTGCACTACTTGTAAGGACCTTACGTTAACTAGATTCATTCCCAAACCAACAAACTTCGAAACTTGAACCTGATCTCGTTAGTTTCGGCACAATGGGAGCCTCACCTGCCAGGAAAAAATGTGTTTGAGTTTGAGGTCTTCAAATGCTGAAAGGTTTATGTCGATAATAAAGTCAATGACTAAATTGCTGTATTCGGATCCCCCGAAGGACGCAGCTCACAAAGCGGGCTAATGGTGCATTCAGGTGCTCCTCAACTTGTAAAGTCAAATATTTAAAAGTTTACGAGCAGGAAATTGCCCTTTAACAGCCGACTAATTGTACATTCCTGTGATAAAACAGAGCAGGTGTCATGAGAACGTAGCCGTTGTGATGTTTCCCTTACACAGATGATGCAAATACTGTACCATGTTAATGGTAAATATATCCTTCAACTTCCATTTTCTTTGGATAATCACTGAGATTAAAAATATATCCAGGCTGCCAGCAAGAACTAGGAGAGTTAGTCAGGTTATGCTTGACTTACATTGTTTTGTTTGTTTGTTTTACCAGTGATTCATGTCTGCGCTCCATTTGGCCATGTCGACATCACACTTGTTATACGAACTGGCAAGGGCAAAGGCGAAACTCCCTTAAATGGAGTCCAGGTCGCATATAAGGCTGCAGGTACGATGTTGAATCTCTATTCAAATAGTTCTAGAAATGTGGACTTCAGGGGATCCAGTTCCTGAACTGAGACACAGCAGATTTAGTTTTTAGTTCCTCGTGAAGGAGGAGGTTGTTAAGAGTTCTCGGGGGGCTTTGGTGGAACCAGAGCACTGAGCAAATGAAGATTATGTGATATGATCGAAGGTTTCTCTGTAATATATCAGATATCGCCGTGTCTGCTGCCCTCTACCGCTATTTTCTCAGCTAGTGTTTCTGTTACGTGTGAAACAGGTAGGTGGAGGAAGGACCCAAACGCAGACAGCGGGCAGAGGTGAGACAAGGGAGCTTTATTGCTTGACGAGTTGGCTGGCAGGCAGGTAGACAGACAGATCGGTTAGCAGGCAGGTAAGCAGGGGAGACAGGCAGGACATGGAGCACACGACATAAAACAATGAACCCACAAGAACCAACTGCAAAGGACAGGTACAAATAGGGAAGGGACTGACGAGGGGATTAGGAACAGGTGAGTACAAACACAGGTGAAAACACTGAGGGCTGAGACAGGAGGCGGGAACACCAGACAGGACTTCAAAATAAAAGAACCAAGGGCCGAACCGTGACAGTTTCCAAGGTGAAGAATTGTGTGTTAAGTCTACTGTTGTCAACATACACATATTTTTAAATGTATGTATGTTAACAACATCAAGCTGTTGTTGAATGTTGTCAATCTACTGGGTAATCTACCAGAATAAAAAAAAAAAAACTACAATGAAAGCATGTTATTCACTTGAATTGCAGATGATAATAATGCCATGCTGGGGCCAATATTTTTTTAATTTATTAGTTTTTTGGTTAGTTTCTTCTTTATTCTTCACGGTGTGATTGTTAGAGAAAGAGAGCTCTCACTTGGTTTTTACCTCGTTACATAAAGGTATCCCTCTTATTCTGAGCTCCAACTGGCACAAAAATGTGACTGCAAATATATACTGTATACAGTATGTTTAGTATGTTTTTTTGAGGACACTTCTCTTGGAAGTGAAAAACGCAAATGAGCTGCGTTTGTCTGTTTTGAAATACAGGAAGGACTGTGTGAATTTAATCGTCAGTAGAGAGATCAGAAGCGCCAAGCAGGTAATGGAGGAACAGAGCAAAGGGAAATGAGATGACAGGGATAAAGACAGAGGAGGCAATGTCGCCAAGCGACGTGGCAGGAAATTGGGCAAATCGGCTATTTTTAGAGCATCTGATTACAGGGATCATATTCAATAAGAAAGCAACTGTTCACTTGGACAACTGTTCACTGTTCACTATGGACTGACAATGGGGCAAATGAGACACAGATGCACTGAGAGTTATGAATGAAAAGAAATTAGAGCGAGAGAAGAGACAACATGAGAAATATCTACAAAATACTTTTACAGCCACCAAATGATTCAGTCAATTAAAAATCTTACCAAAGTCTGTTACATTTTCTTTCATTTAGTTGTTGTAAAACAGCCTATTCACTGCTTCTGCAATTCCTGTGTTCTCCAAATACTGCATTTATTACCATCGATTAACCTCGCGCCACCTTCAAGCAGAGATTAATATTTGGTATAAACATTATTATGCAGTGCGCTAAAAAGGAAACTGAGGGGACAAATGAACTTCAAAAGTAAGTAAGGATCAGATAAGATAGTAAATCCATCACAGCTGTCAGCTTTCTAATTGAACCACCAATGTTGGTTCAGTGCTAAAACCCATTTGTACTGCAGATACACACACACACACAGGTACGGTTATGTAATGTAAGCCAAGTTAGATTTGAAGGTACCCCGTGGAGATTTTCCCACAATTATGTTTACATTCAGTGTTCTCAGCAAAATGCACTGTGTGTATCCTCGAGGCCCAACAAACGCGATAAATGCATTCCCTCCCTCGTAAAACATTTGCAAAATCAATTTTTTTTAAAAATACTTTGAAACCTGGACTCTTCTTCATTCCCGCTTTTTGCTGACACATAACATCCAGGGCACTAATTCTTACTGCCACCAAGTGTCGATCAGTGGAATAGCATGGGAACATTAGCAGGAGCTCAAATGTGTGCATGTGCGTCCCAAGATACAGCCGCTCATCAAAACACTGCTCCATAGCACTACTAGTGGTCAAAAACTCCATAGGGTACCTTTTTTAAAGAGGGAAAAGAGAGACGAGTAAGGAAAATAAATTGAACAGAAGGAGAAGGGACAATGGAGAAATGAGAAGAAAATGAAAGATAAAATGGGAGAAAATCAGGACAGTAAGAAAAGAAAAGGGAAGGAAAATGAAAAATGAAAGAATGGTAAAGACAGGTAAAGAAAAAATGACTCAAATCAGATGCAGTCCAGTTCTAACTGCAAATTCCCACAGCAGGAACTGTCATGATGCACATCTCTAATTAGAAAAGTGATAATGACACTAACTGGCAGTGGAGACAGATTGATAGAACAGCCTCTGACTGTACAAACCTACGACACCATACATTATTAACCTCCCTCAGACATCCTACTGTCATCCGTCTCACCCACGTTCTTTGTCGCCTTACATCAGGGCCTCATACCCAGTAAGTATACTGCTATAATACATCTCCACCCCTGACAGCTTTATAGATGGGATAGAGACATTTGAGTTTTAGCAGCGCATATCATCGGAGAAATCATATGTTTTATTATAATTTTAAGTTTATGCAGACATACCCAATCCTCTGTCTTGTATCAAGATAATATGTACTTCAGCGTCTTACGTTGGCTGTATATTTTAGCTGTATACTGTAGAGTGCTACTTATGTAGAGAAACCAGACATGTTCATTTCTCGACTAATACAGTGAATCCAGCCACACTGACAAAATATGTGTCGATGCCATTTTTCTCTCACAAAAAAATGTGGCCAATTCCACTGGGCGTTCAGAGTACACACATTTATGAAGCAAGTTTTATTTTAATGAAGCTGCACCTCTTGCAGAGAATCCCAACCAGCCTTCAGCACCGCGGACAGCTCCGGAAAACACAGCAACTGTACCTGCTCGAGAAAAGTCATTAGTATGCCTATATGCAGTAGCTATGCATCATCAAAATAAACAGGGGGTGGAAACTCAGTATCACCTGGCATGCAGTGCTGCTTACATTCACCATATCAGCGACTGTATTTTGGAAAGAGAGAAATTAGCACCTGCAGTGCTGGGGACAGCGCTGCATTCTATAACTCGTCAATTACTTCAAACAATTCAGCCCTGTTGAAACAAAATCTCTCCATAAGTTCTATGGTAACTTATGGTAAATGGACTTCACTTATATAGCACTTTTCAACCTTAACGGTTCCCAAAGCGCTTTACAGCTTGGTCTCATTCATCCATTCACACACACATTCACACACCAATGGCGACGGAGCTGCCATGCAAGGTGCTGGCCTCCATTGGGAGCAACTTAGGCCCAAGGACACGTTGACATGTGGACAGGAGGAGACAGGGATCAAACCGCCAACCCTGGGATCAATGGACGACTAGCTCTACCCAGAGGATTGGTGTGGTCTCTCATTACTTTACTGTTTGTGTAGCCTGTATATTAGACGCACCATTGTATCAATGTTTTTATTTCCACTTTGGAAACTAGTCAAGACTTTTCACTTTACACCTACCTTTGACTAGGCGTAAGATTTAGTCTCAGATGTAGCACTACGCCTAGATGTTGCAACAGGTATTAATTCTACGCAGGGCTTAAGGTGCATTTTACATCCAGCCTAGTCTTACGACCGGGTGTACGTCAACTGGTGCAACCGGAACATGAACTGCAAAACCCATATCCATGGCAACTGACCCTCTACTAAGCAAGGTTGTAGGTCAGTTGCAACTGAAAGCAGCTGATGTTAATGTTTACATACAGCTGCTACACATATATAACTGTTGTTATTGTTGTTCCATTATGTTAGCCATTATGTTATGTATGAATCAGGTTTGTGTACAAGAAAACAGAGATGTGCACCTGACTCACAAGCTGACATTTGTAACAGCAGGTTGAGTGTTATTGCATGGAAAAGAGACTGAGGTTCCAGACAGAAGTCACGTGATGAAACTGTGACCTGCAATTAATCATAATCATGGCAAATACTGGGCAATTATGTCAGTAAGGTTGAAAATAACCACTTTTACCCTCTAATTCTCTTATTTGTTAAAGGAAAATTATAAAGGAATGTAAGAAAAGTCAACGTGCTGAAGAGGACTAACACAGCTGACCTCTGTGTATGTGTGTGTGTGTGTGTGTGTGTGTGTGAGTATGTGTCAGCCAAGGTGCTGACGTGCAAGCAGAGATGCTCGCTGCTGTTAATGGACAACTAATATCGTGAGTGAAAGGTAAAAGTAGAGGCTGCTTCGTGAGCAGATGGAAAATCAATAGCCTATTAGAGTGTACAGGGCAGGAGGGACATGAAAGGAGGAGTGGGAGGAAGAGGGGGACGATGAAGGTGTGTGTGTGTGTGTGGGGGGGGGGGGGGGAGTCAGGATTAGGAGGAGGGGAGAATGGGGGGAGAAGGAAGTGGATACATTTCTTCTAGCCTTTTCAAATCATTATCCAAATGTTTTCCAAATCCAAATTTTCCAAGAAAATATTAACCCCAAACATAACTGATTACAGTAACAGCTATGAGATCCTTTGTCATACACACACACACACAATAACATAATACTCGCAGATGTTCATGTACTAATTAATTTCTCTGTTATTTTTATTTAATTGCTTTGGCAATACCTTTCCTCTAATATTCATTCCAATAAAGCACAGTGAATTGAACTGAAAACACACACAAACACACACACACAAACATAGATAGACAAATAGACAAAGCCAATAATACTGATGCAACACACACACACAGCTTTTCATACACAGCAACCTAGATCCACCATTAAAAGGTCTTGTAGCACACATGCACGCGCAAGTACAAGCTTGCAGTCATACCAGTGCAGCTTATTGCAGTGCGCTAGTTATTTTAATGATTTCAATTTATTATGGGATGCTTTGACAATGGGATTCATCTAACATTTGTACCAATGGAGCACAGCGAGTTGAACCAAATAAACTAAAATGGAGCTGAAACGCAGACTGTGTGTGGGACGGAGAGGAAAACGAGAGCGAAAGCTTGAGGGTAGCAGCGATAATGAGAGGAGAGTCCGGCGTCTCTGTCTGTCCGCGGTAGCCTCTAGCTGGCTATTAGTAGTTGCGGTACAACCACAAGGCCCTGTGACAGTCAATTAAACTCTTTATCTGGGATGCCTGCATCTCTGTCTCCTCCTCCTCCTCCTCCTCCTGCTCCTCCTCCGTGCTCTCTTTTCTGCATGCCCTTTCCTTCAGGTTTCTTTATTCGCCCCTTTAGTCTTCCAGCTTTCCACTTCCCTCTCCCTTTGCTGCCTCCTCCTTAAACTCTAAATAAGCTACATTCACAAAAAAAAAAAAAAACAACCTCCCAACGGCAGTAGCTTGCTGAATAGCCTTAACAAGATGGCTCTGGGTTTGTGTGAGAGAGTGTGCGAAATGCCTTTGGTCTAACTGCTATCTAGAAACCGTTTTCTCTTAAGGCGCAGCACTGGCTGTTTGTGAAGTCAAACTGAGGCTAATTGTCTTGCCTTTGGAGACTGATGGACCTGCTTATTGTACAGTATGATAAAAGACAAGGACAGATTCAGTGCAGGTCCATGGTGCCGTCATGGCCATATATAAACCTAATTAGTTACTTGTTCAAATGTGAACTAACACAGCCTTAGGGAAGGCTTTTAACAAGTGAACCTTCACCAAACATAGTATATAGCATTGCTGTATTTTATTTTATTTTTTATTTGTGTAATGTGTGTCACGTGAAAGAGTTGCCTTGGCAGAGAATATAATGATTACTGCCGCGACTCTACAGAAAGTCCTGTATTATAAACCTCTGTGCAGTGTTTTGGCATCTGATAAGCCTTCAGGATGGAGGATCTGTGACCCAAACCGGGCTTCCTGGACTGTGTTGCATCTTTGCTGTTTAGGGTATGACTGCCCATACCACATTTGGACATTCATTTGTGGGCAGCAGGGCGAATTGCAGGAAAGTCATTTACAGAGAGATCGCCTATAGTGGAAAACATTTGGTTAACATTTTTTTCTTTATTGATGACCCTTAGTGAGCCTTTCAAAATTTGACACAACCCACAGTGGAAGATAACCCAGACTTTGAAAAACGGTCACTTATAGCATTGCATACATGGAACTGATGCTTATACTACATTTGTCAAGTGTACTTGATGATTTAGTTCTGTACGTACATATGTTATGTACTGTATGCTGTGCTGACATTGTCTAAACTCATGAAAAGCCTATGGTTCACCTCAAAAGGTAACACACATGATGACCTTTTGTATGTTAAAAGTTATTATCACTACCATAGAGTGGGTGTTTCTTTTTTTTTAAAGGGGGATAAAAACTGAAGTAAAGTCAAAGAGAGAACAAGGTTGGTCTTGGTATGACATTCACAACCCATACAGCAACTCAAATCACAGGAAACATCATAATGGACCAAAATGGGCTTCTGAAGAATTCACATTAGAGAGTCATTGTATGTGGTGTAAATAAGCAGACGCTCCACATCCGAGCCACTATGGCCTCATTAAGCAGAACCATCAATGTCATATGGAGATAGCAATTAAAGAGAGAAAAGACAGCAGTTACACACTGGCTGAATGGAGCTTACATTTTGTCGCCTGCTCTCTGCGTGTGTGTGTGTGTGTGTGTGTGTGTGTGTGTGTGTGTTGCATCAATGTTGTCCACCTGTTTGTTTCATTACATATTTATTGTTCGTTTGATCAGTGCCACACAGGTTGTCTATGGGACGACCATAACAAGCATTCACGCTGTTTCCACGTTTTGATTGGACTCCACAGAATTATTATTATTATCGGTTTCAGTGGTTTTGGAGTTTAAGTGCCAGATGGTGTGATGTTGTTAGAGAGGCTTTTACACTCTGGAGAGAAAACACAATGGCTAAAAGTCATTATTATGACATTTTGCTTTATTTTATAGCATGGGAAGAATCAAGATTTATCACAGGCCTACTGAGCATTATCAGAAAGTTGTCAAAATGATATTATCTAATATATATAGTATATCAGTATATCAATTGCATTTTTACAGGAGTAGACAGTGAAGTCTGACTTCAACAACCCAGACAGTGAGGGAGGTTAATAGCAGACAAACTGCGACAGAATACATATTTAATCGCAAACCGGATAAAGCTGACGTTTCTGTCTGTGTTTTGCTGCTTTATCAATTCCTTCCTTCTCCTGCCTCCTGGCCTCTGTGGTAGGCTGGCCGCTGTGACGCTGGGTTGTCACAACGGTTATGGTTTCCCAGAAATAAGGTTTATTTGCTGTTTTTAATAAATGTACATTGCCAGAAAGATAAAGTAGCATCAAACTAATGTAAATTTTATGATCAGCTGATGATAATTCATTTTAATGTAGCCTTATATCAGTTGGGGATGTCGAATTACCTATTAGCAGAGAGAGAAGAGGAAGGCAGGTCAGAGAAGCTGGTGGTACTGCCAAAAAAGAAAGACGCAAGAAAATGGAGGGAAGACAAAGGTGGAAGGAGGACAACAAAAAAGTGTGCATGTGTTTCAGCAGACTTGAAGTTACTGACCTGGAAGGACTTCCACATGGCAGCTCTCACCCAGAGGCCATGAGTGTGTGTGTATGTGTGTGAATGAGGTTAGTGTATACGCGATCATAGCGTGAGCAACCATCCACCTGCAGGTTTCTTCCCCGTAGTATGCACACACACATTTGAAAGCTTTAACCTCTGCTGTCTCGCTCACTCTCCCTGCAGCAGGATCACACTTCTTCAGAAAATCCATAACATAGATAATAAATAATAAAATAAGCAGACAGTTCTTGTGTCGAGCATGACCTCATGACTACACACCTAAAGTGAAGGATCACACTGCTCACACGTTCACCAGGAGGATGCCAGATATCATAACATCAACAGTTAAACATTACATTTCAATGTTACAACATTTACTAATATTTCAAATTACATTTGTTGCTAAGATATAGCTCTTTACAAACATTCCTGTCCCCTTGCACAATGTTTGAAATTCTTTCCCATTATGACCACATTGTTGCATTTTCAGTTGGTCATTATTGCATGGTGTGCTGTCACACTGGCACACAGCATTTTGCATGTATGCCTCACTAACGCTCACATTCTTGCAAGGAACATGGTTTTGTTGGTTTCCATGGGTGCAAAGTTAACAGGCACCCTTTGCAGTGGGTCTTAGCAATACATCTAAAATCAAAAGCCCACTTTTTAAAACAGCCTGTATTTCTTTACTATATTTTCCATTTCTCTTAATGCCATGCTTTTACAATCTTTGGTTTGATTATGCCATTTGTAAAGCATTTTGCTGCACCAAAGGAAGTTACAATGTCATCCATTAACACGGGAATTTAAATGCAAATTCTTGCAAATTGTATTTGCATACCATTCCAGTGCACATACTGGACTTATTACATTTCTCATCAGCTCCAAGAAAAACGGAAGAAGGACAAAGAGCAGCTAGAAGTAGTTGTTATTTGTATGAATGTATTCCTCACGGAATAATATTACATAAAAAGTTGCATGTATAAATATCTATAATTAGAGATAAAGCCAGATTAACTTGGACCAACTCTAAATTCACAGCGTACGTACATCATGCCAAGTTAATTCAAAGTAATGCAAGTTATGTGCTAACACAGCATTTTGTGACCAGCAGTGTGTAGTTCAGCTGTGGCAGGATTAGGAAAGATTAGGAAGAAGTACCCATGGTATAGTATGGGGGACTTTCAAGGGACAGCTACAACATGCGAGATCGTCACGTGTGGCCAAAGCATGTAGCCAAGCTAGCATTAGTGCGAGTGCGTTAGCTTGCTTACTGCCAGCCGACCATCATTCGCTGTAGGTCCGATGCAGTGTTATTTCATTTTCTTGTATTCATGTGGGTACATTGTGGTATAAAATGGTTCTTGTACACTACATTTCTTGAGTTTCTCCTACAACAACTTTTGTTTGGGCCTCACAAAGCCTTTTGCTAGGCTACACAAAAAATAGTCTTCTGTCCCAGTATGTTTCTCTCATAACTAGTTTTATTGTTAAATTTATAATCTTTACACTGACAACATAAATATATACATATATACATATACATGTATATAACATACTTTCACAGCAATGAGATACACTACCTGCCCAGCACCAGACAGTAGACAAATTTAGTGGCTAGCTGGTGAACATTTAGATTCGGATTTTAGTTGCTAAACAGCCAGATATTTCCCTCAGGAGTTAGACAGAGCTAAAAGGAGAGTGAATATTTGACATACATCAGGCAAACAGAGACACGACTCGTGTGTTGTCAATGTTGTCCCATGCCCCACAGTAAAGTACAAGTAGTCGAGCTAACAAGACTACCGAAAAGTAGCCCACAGATGCTTTTGCCAGACTGTGGGGGACCCTCGTTTTGCATGTTGTAGCATTCCCTACAGAGTATTTCGGGCACCGTTACAGCAAAGCAAATCGCCTCTCTCCAGTCCCTTCAAAAGCAATCAGCGCTGCATTGTAGGGATCTTCCCAGAAATGAATGCAGGCAGTTAAAACCTCTGATCACCTGTTGAATTCACAAATAGATGTAAGCAGATTAAAGTACGTGACAGTCTTTAGGGGGGATTTTTTATTAATGACTGTACATTGCTGCTTAGAAATATATGAATCAAATAGCATTTAGCAGCATAATGTGTGTTTGAACATATGTGAAGGGAATATAAACTGTAAAATATTTGTATTTGTACCTCTTCTTTTCTTTCTCACTCTCTAACCTCGTCATTACCTCTTTGTCACTCTGTCTCTCTCTCCGTATAGATTATACATGTGGTGGTGATGAAAGCCTCTATAAGGTCTGGTTTTCTCAGGCAGCATGATTATTAGATGAGCACAGACTCATTTTAGCTAGCAGCCTTCTCTAGTCTGTTCACACCAATGCAACATTCATGTGTGTGTGTGTGTGTGTGTGTGTGTGTCTATATCTGGCTATCTTGTAGTGCACTCAGTGAGCTGATGGCTCACGACACCTGCACTCGCATCACCTGAGCCCTCAAGAGGGTTGTGTGTTTGCATGTGTGTGTGTCTGTGTGTATTGAAATATTGAACATCACTGCATGACAGCTTGGAGAGCTAATTTCAGATGTGGAACATCTTTCTCACCTGTAGTGCACTTTTGTTTGACTCAGACTTTGGTTAGGTGTAGGGATACAATTCAAAACTCCAGTGAAGAAATGCTCCAAATAAAAGTTCAGTTGTTGGCCCAGAATCGTATTCCAGAATCAGAATCATATTATTCTTATTATTCTAAAATTCCTATTTATTTTTTTATGACATAGCTCACGTTGTCAGCAAAACGTCACGATCTGTAACAAGCAATGTCCAAAATGATGTGTTATCTGTTACTAAGGCTTATAATCAACAGCCCTTCTAATTAACATTGGAAGGATTGTTTCCTCTCAAACAGATTGCAGAAGGAAACCATCACTAGTCAAGACAATATACAATGAAATGTCATTTAATTGTATTTAGCAGAATATCCACATATGGAAGAAACTATTTAGTTTGACTTTGACTCTTCTATATTTAAAAATAAGTGATTTTACTTCCACTGCCTGTATCTGATAGCCATAGCTTTTGGTTACTTTGCAGATCAACTTAAAAGCGCGACTTACCCGAACCCGACAGGTCCTGACAAAAATTGGGTTGTCTTGAGTATGGATCGGGACATTTTGTTTCATAAAGCTTTGGACTTGGGTCGGCTTCTGGCAATTTACAGGGTTCGTACAGTTTTTATAAGTAAAATTCAAGCATTTTTCAAGCACTTTCAAGGTACCTAAACCAAAAATATCCAGACTCTTGAAGCCTTTATCATCATCTAAATTGTCGCCAGGAGACAACAAATATGACGACGGGATCATTTCATTTCAAATATTAAAAGATTTTGGTTTACATGAGTGATTATGTAGATTTTTAACAAGGAGTATATTCAAATTTAAGCATATTCCTAACCTTGAAAACATAAAGGTTAAAATTAAGCATTTTCCAAACTTTCAAGACTTTGTACGAACCCTGAATTTAAGAAGACATTTCTCTTTTTTTACTCTCTGACCATGTGGGACATGTGCTGCATGTAATGCCCAAGAGATACAGTGTAATCAATGTTTTACATTAGTCTGGCAAGCTAACAGTCAGGAGTGGATGAAATAAAGGAAAAATACCGGTATAGCTTTGGGAAGAGGATCTCAAATTTGGCAGATTTAATGAGGTCGGGGCTTGACGTTACAGGTTCAGGTCTCCGTTCTGAGCCAGTTGAGAACTCTAGTAAGCCATGCATATAGTTTTATGTGCCCAGGTTTTGAGATATCTTCAACATTTCTGCCTCTACAACACAATGAAGGTACTTGGTAGTTCATTTGCGATGCTCCCAAATGAATATGTCTTTGCAGAAACAATATCCTGGCTAGTCTGGACATATGTCACTGTGAACTGTTTTAATTGGAACTACTTTCTACTGAAGAAATTGTCTCTTCAAAAACTGTTGAATGTATGCTTTGTAGATTATAAGGGGCACTAATTCATGTAAATAAATGTTGTTGTGATCACAAAACCAGATAAACAGATAAAACCAAAACTATTGGACTATGGAAAGAAAATATCTGGGGGGGGGTTATAATTTGGATGAACATACCCTTAAAGACACATAAAAATATGTACATAATATTAACACATAATAAAATATGGTGTGTTGTTGAATTTTTAGTACTGTGAGGAATTGTAGAACAATCTCCCAATGTCCCTGCAGGAGAAACTAATATAAACAGGAGTAGTATTTTACAGTCCATCAGCTGGTCTACACAGGACGAAGTGTTTCAGACATGGCACTTCAACAAGGACCTACTGGAAACACTGCAGGATCCTCTAACTTTTCCTCTTTCTGTCTGACTTTCTCTCCAAGTGAAAACAAAGTAGACTTTATATAGGGATTCACAACACAACACCTCCCTCTACTCCCCCCACCCGCACATCCACCCACACGTCGCACGCTCTCACACCATTGCCTGGAGTGTGCAGGGGAGCAGGCAGGAATGTCACAGCTATTACAAACCCTGTTGTCTCTGTCTCTGGGACAACAGCAGCCACCCAATTAACCTTTCGTCTGAAGGCACACACACACACACCACATATCAAGAACATTTCATTTGAAAAGGAGGTAGCACTGCAGTCTCCCATTTGATTTCATGTTATCTCCTGAGAGAGTTCATGTTGTAGAATTGTAGACTAATAGACATTGCCTTTCCTTTCCATTTATGTCCTCTCGTCCCCACTTCCATCAGCATTCTGACAAGAAAACAGAGGAGATATATTGTAGACAACTCCATCAGCAGATTCTTTTTTGTATGTACAAACCAAAGATGCGCAATGCATCCACAGAACAGAATACATCAACTTTATTTTGATCTGCTCCCAATTTTAAGACAATTCGCATTGGGTTCATCAATAATTTACTGTAGCTTTTGTGCATGCTAATGTTTAACACATTGAGTTTGCTTGCTTGTTCATCACAGGAGCACTGCAGTGACCTAAATACTGCATGCATGAAGCAGATATACAGGATATTATCAGAAATCAGACCAAAATGTGAGCAAAACGGTCACCTCACTACCTTAAATTAAAATGCAAACCTGGAACCTGTTACCAAAATGGTTGACAGGGCAACACAGAAGGTAACTCAACAATAACTATTATGATATATAAAGTTATTGATGGCCTATATTGTCCATTATCACTAATTGAGAAGCATGGACATTTATGATTTTCCATTCAAAATGAAAACTGGACCCAAATTAACATAACATCTGACCACTGTCTAATGCTGGCAATGGTGGAGGTGAGATTTTGCACAGGTAAGATGCTAGATCAGGGGTTTTCAAAGTCGGAGGCTGTGGGCCTCCCCTCAGACGAAGCTTGGAAAAAGGCAACCCCTCACCCCCTTACTTTACTTGCTCAGTTTCGCTCAATTCCTGGATGCCTATGGGATCCCCTAGACATTCAACAATTGAGCCAAGATATTGCTGTTAGACATAACTTCAGACTACACCAAATACATAGGAAAAGGTCTGACCTAAGGCATTTATTAGTTTCTGACTCAGTAAAAACAGTAAAATTCCCCCAAACTAAAGCATCTCTGAACTATCTCTTTAACCAAATCACACACATTTAGGCTGTTCTATGTGATCTCCTTTTGTTAACTAATATAATAACTAATGTAGTATTTTTTCACTTCCATTCACCGAGCCTCCCCTGAAACAGTTTGGACTAGTTATAATGAACAGTAAATGTAAATGTTGATCAGTATTGTTGTCATAGTTACCTGCAGTTTCATAAAAACTTAGAACTGTGGTTAGACTGATTTTAATGGACAACCAATCAAAAACAAGTATTTACCATGGCCATGATATAAAATAACTGCATCAGTTAACAGAGACACCGTTTCATAGTATATGCTAATCACTTTTCATTAGCTGCTGGGCTTGAAGGATTTGGGCATCATTTGTGCACATCAGTCTAATTCAACACACTGTTCTGAGCCCTCATATTCCTCATGAGGACAGTCATTCGACTAAGATACTCAGAAATGCATCCAAGAGTCTACAGCTATGAATTCATGACTGTGGTATTCAAGAGCTTGAATTTTCTTCAACTGTATGATTTTGGAGTTTGTGTTGCTGTGGAACTGTATTGCACTATACAGAGAGGTGTTTCTGTGATTTAGCCTGCCCCTTACTGATACGGGGTGGAAAAAAAGACACCCGTCAGTATAACGCAACATTACTGAACATTATGACCTTCATGAAGGTAGGATTGATTTCAGGGCTGTTGCATTAGACTGCATTAGGTGTATCTGGCTGGCCAAATCACTGCAATCAGTGACCTTAAAGGGAAACTCTGGTATTTTTAAACCTGGGCCCTATTTTTACTCAATTTTGGGGTCGAAATGAAATGTTACCAAAGGTTTTGGAATTGGTCCAGTAGATCGCGGGCTACAATGGCTGCAACGTAATTGCACCTGTGACGAGTACGTCCACACGTTTTGTTAAACTCTTCTCTCCAACTCTGACTCACGTTTCCACCGTTGTCTTCCTGCAACAACCCAACCTCTCGTGAGATTTCAGAGCGATACTTTGCATTGCGCAAGACTTCTGTTTCTGGTTAAATAAAAAGGATCTTACTCTTTAACAAACGGTCTGTCTCTGTAGGGATCCTTTCCATAATGTTGTCCGACACTTAGAATAACAGTCTGAGCCTGTCAGTGGCAAAAACAAGCACTTTTAGTGGACGGACTTTTCACGGGCGCAGTTGCCCACAAGGATTATGTTGCAGCCATTGCAGCCCGTTCATGGATGCTGGCTGAGGTGATCTACTGGACCGGTTCCAAAACCTTTGGTAACTATTAGTCATTTCAACCGCACATACACACACCAATACACACACAAAAGAAGACTGAGCAGGGTGTGGTATTTGCCATCCTGTTAACAGTGGAGGTGGCCAAATGCCCCAGATGAACATCAACACGTTAACACACACAGGCTATATACGTTTTTTTTCTTTCTTCCATTGATGTAAACATGCCCAGCTCTACGGTAGCTGTGTCTACTCCACCAGTGGGGGTTTCCTGCTCAGCCTCCATGTGTATGTACAGTACAACATCTTCCAGGCCAATAAAACCCCATCCATTTTTCATTAAAGCCATCATTTATTGTCATGGCCGTGGTGTTCCCTCAACTGTGGCTTCTGTGGTCGTCCCCCCTTGTTGAGGCAAGTTCCCTGTCAGTTAGTGTTACATCCCTCCCTCCCTCCCTCTCATTCTCTCCCCCTCTCTAAAAGGGATTATGTCCATCAACGGGATTGCTTTTGCATCAGATCAGCGGGACAGCTAACAGTTTTTGTCATGTGGCGTGTGTGTGTGTGTGTGTGTGTGTGTGTGTGTGTGTGTCTTTGAATATGTGTATTTGTGTGTCTTCTGGCACATCATAGTTTCTACTTGATAAGCAGGCTAACCCAGTTTAAATGTGTGCTGGGGAGTCAGTGGGTGAATGACTCAGCTGCCAGTCCATCACCCCCACGGGACTGCGGCCAAGTCCTACATAACGTTACCATTGAAACACACAGTGACACACATGCGTGCAAACATGATCCACTTTAAAACTGAGTAATCTGCTTTCGTGGAAAATGAATACAAGTGACATCATAACTCATTACTCGCAATTTATAGTAAAGACATGAATAGATCCGCCAGCAAGGTTAATTAAATTTGACTATTTTATTGAACAAAATGTAATTTCTTTCAATTTTTTGACTCATTTCTAAAATAAGACACTGAATCAATTAAGGAAACAGGACATTACTGTAGCTTGCAACAAGGCAAGTCACGCAGTGTTTAGAAATTAGGAAAGAAAATTGATTTGTACCGGGAACAACTGAATAATTTCAAACCCCCATTTTTCACTTTTTTAAAATTCAATATGTGACTGAATGGTTCTAGAGGGGATATTATCTGCAGTCCTGATGGCCAGTAGTGGCGAAACGGGAAAAAAAAGTCCTGTGTGTGTGTGTGTGTGTGTGTGTGTGTGTGTGTGTGTGTGTGTGAAGTCATCATCATTTGCTACTGCATTTTTATGTAGAAGTAGCATGCTGGCTTTGTGTGTGTAAATGTGTGTGTGTGTGTGTGTGTGTGTGTGTGTGTGTCACATCAGTGTCATGCCACAGGAAATGGAACAGGTGCTCTGATGGGCCGACAGCTGGTAAGGTTAGTAAGGACACACTTGTGTGCTCACAGAAGAGAACACACACACACACACGCACACGCACACGCACACACAGTGGTGCATATGAAACTACTTTGTATTGTCCTCTCTGTTGCTTTGTGTTACTGAAAGCCACTGGTTAATAGCCATGATCAATTAAGCTGCAATCATATTACTTAGCTGTCCTGATAAATACACTGTATACATCCTTATTCTACCCCCCCCACACACACACACACACACACACACACACACACACACACGCATACATGCTCATACACAATCACACATGTGCAGCTGGTGCTAACAATAAAAAGCATCCAGAGACTCTTCTAACTGCACTATCCAGCAACAGATCATTAAGTGAAGATTGCATTCTGCCAGCTGAGATTCAAAGAAAGAAAGACGCTCAATTAGGAAAGAAAGAGAGCAAGAAAGAAATAAAATGAAAGACCATCGGCTAGTGTGATGCATATCTATCTAAATGAGTCATTTCTTCCCAGTCCCAAACTTGCTATTAAGCTGCAATGATTTGTTACGATTATGTTGCAGAAAAAGAGCCCAATAAGATTTGCTATCTAAAAAAACAAAAACAAACAAAAAAAAACAACAGGCATTTTGCTGTTACAAGCATTTCACACAGATGTTTCAGGAACAGGAGGTACCATGGCCTTTGAGCCATTGGAAGGCCTTTAATTTGAAAACTCTGTGCTCGAAGAGTTGTCATTGACAACTGAACCCTGATCAAAACACAAGAAAAAATGGAAGCAACTGGAAATAATCATTCAATTTTATTTTTAAAATGATGAAAGGTTTCTTACTAAAACATAATACAATGACAGTGGAAACTAGGAGTAAAGACTTCATGTATGCCTGTTTCAAATAAGTATAAATATAAATTGGACTAATCTTGGTAAGATATCAGTAAATAATACTCATTTCAGGCCGTATTCTCAAGTAATGCAACAATAAGTAAGGCTTTCCATACAGCGGCCACCTACAGCTGCCTGTACCGTCTGAAATGTGCTGCTCAGACTCAAGTGAAAAGACTGAGGAGTGGATTATCTGCCTGGTTATCACATGTCAGCTCCAGCAGATGGCTCGCCTGGAGCGAGAGGAGTCGATGACGCTGCACATCGCTGAAAAACAACAAATTGTACACCAGTTACAGCCAGTTACACCATGGTACAACATGTCAGCGTGTCGTATGACTGACGTGATGTAAAATATAAAATGATCTAATGTGTGTGTATGGGGGGGGGGGGGGTAGGGAAAGAGAGGGAGATCATCAGCCATCATCACCCAGCCCTCTGCCTTAGCTAGAAAATGTGTGTGTGTGTGTGTGTGTGTGTGTGTGCTCCAAGGTCCAGTCCATTGTATCTATTAGATCTATGACCAAGGCCTTGGCCTATACATCACCCTGGCCAGCCCTTCATAGCCAACCCTGAGGTCATATATCTACTCTATATGTGTGTGTGGGTGTGTGGGTGTGTGTGTGCGTGCACGCGCGTTTGTGTGTATGCTTGTTTGGCTACACTTCCTACACAATTTACTCACGGTGCAGAGGCACTGAGACTGTTATGGCCCCCTCAGTGGCTATAACCAACACACACAACCCCTTTACACACACACTGAGCTGCTGTTGTTTGAGGAGCCCCTTATGTGTTCTTTTAGGAAAATGTGTTATTGAAACCATGGCTTTACGGTGGTTGTTGGTCTCACCAATGACCACGCACACACATACACACACAGAGCGGTATCTGTCATTCACGGCCAATGAAAGACATGGTGTGTGTCTAAGTGTTAGCTAATGGCCCTGCATTGCCCACCGTGGTAGCAGCTGGCACATCAGTCTGTGTATGTGTGTGTGTGCGTGTGCCCATCTTACTGTGATGTATTAGTGTGTTATTATGCTTCTGAAAATGTTAAAGGTGGCCATGAGAGCACTCTGAGTGATTTTCTGGATATTAGCTTTTATTTTCTGCCTCAGAACTGCGAGCAATAAACAAATTCTACCCAATAAAATTCCTCTGGGGAAAACAAAAGACCAAACAAAAATACACTCCCCCTCCCTAAAACCAGTCCCTCGTTAATTATCTTTGGAGAGGGTCAGAATCTGATGCAATGGTGTAACAGGTTTTAGTCTTGAACTAATCAGTTACATTAGGAACTTATACTGTCAAATTTATTGTAGCTGTGCAAAGTTTGCCACCCAAATAAGATACAAGAAAAACAATAACATGCAGAACCGGGCAAAACGCTTTTCATTTGAAAGTGGTCATATATTTCTTATCAAAACAAGGATAGTGTGACATTTTTTGCCTTTCAAAAATGCACACAATGGAATTAAAAACAGTAGTGTCAACGGCATGTAGACCACTTTCTGTTAACAGTCCCACAGTGCAATGCATCGGCTTTTATACTGCTGTATAACACTTCCCCTGATGAGGCAAAACGGCTGTGAAATGTCAATTCACTGCTCAGAGGAAACTATGGATTGTCTATTATATTCAGCAGGGAGTAGTGAATGAGTGATCAATCGAGTGACTCCAGTCTGTTGTCTGCTGATTATTGGTTCCACCTGAGCAGTATGTGTCATACCTTTACCTGAAGATCCGATCGTATGAAATATGTTTTGAAGGGTTAGAACTTGTGCATGGATGGATAGCCCAGCAGGCCTACCAGTACACAGGCCCAGTGGCCACACATGGGAGAAGTTTGCGTTGAAGCCGTCAGAAAAGGTTTACGCCAGAAAGCCTTCTGCCAGAAAGCCTTTAGGAAGTCAGGTGACATAAGTCCATGTGGCAAGGAGGTCGGGGTGGGTGAATGGGTCAGACACCATACTTTCACCCAGTTTGCATCCCGTGTGAAACTAGCCATGATCTTTTCATAAACCTAACCAAGTAGTTTTGGCGCCTAAATCTAGCCAAACTGTGACTGTTTCACAACGTTAACCACATGTTAGAAAGAAAGCCTTCTGCCAGAAAGCCTTTAAGGCAAACTTCTCCAATGTGCTCAGTGGTCCAAGGGGTCAGGAGACTCCAATATCAGTTCATCTGTGTGAAGTGACTATTATTACTGTAAGACTTCTCATTTCCAAGTGAAAAAGCCTTCTTGATGCCTCCAATGGAAGCATTTATTTATTCAGTTTAGGTTAAGTATTGGCACCATTAATGACAGTGCGTGCTGAATCATGAAGGCATTGTTAATGGTATTATTTATACCTGTGCTTCTTGTGCTATAACTAGTTAAAATGTCCATTGTAGGCAGGGCCTTTCTGTGTGGAGTTTGCATGTTCTCCCTGTGTTTGTGTGGGTTTCCTTAACTTCTACTTAACTTAATATATATATATATATATATAATATATGTACAGACAGTATATATACAGTATAGCTGAATCTGTTGGCACCAAGGAGATACACTGATATGCCTGAACATGCACGACTCAGTGCTCTTCCAAGACAACTGCTTGTTAGGAGTGAGAACAATCTAATATACCATAGTATACAGTCCTAAAACACAAGGGTTTATTTGTAAAGTGAGACAGAGGAGAGGTTGACCTCAACTGTTGACTGCACTTCATCCTGCCCAGAATGCCTCATTTAACAAAATGAAACAGGCTGGACTGATATTCTACAACCTTTCTACAGGTTACTAACTTCTGTCTCTAAACTGACAGAGGGCAATTTAGCTAAAGTGACCAGTTAACAAGCTTCTTGTGAGTCATGTGACTTATTTCACATCTTGGTTCACCTGCAGTTAAACCTGAAGGAAGCAAATCCCATCCAAAATAAAATAAAATAAAAAACAATGTGCTGTTGTGACGAATATAAGACCAGTGTATCTTTGAAAAGAAGTTGCTAGGCAATGGCAACACACTTTGAAAAATGTCTGTTTGCAGGTCATATATTGACTGTGTGTACGTGTGTTGTGTATCTTTGCCCTTATGGCAGTTTTTAGCTCCTCTGGACACTCTGCTGTTTTGATATTGAACGCTCTTTGCCCATCAATTCAGTGGATTTTTAGCATATCACTCTCGCTAAGGTGATGTTTGGACTGAAGCAAAGCCTTGTGGGAATACTGCTTAGTGATGTTTGTGCAGAGACTTCAATAGGCGTCAATTTGCAAGGACCTGCTGTTGGGACGTGTGTGTGTGTGTGTGGGTGAAGCTGTTTTTGTTTCTGCTCACATTCCTAGAGAGGTTTGACAGCAAGTCTCCAAAGACGCCATGCTGCCTCTTCCTCCTCCTCTTCATCCTCCTCCCCTCCACACCTCTCCTTCCATTTCTCACTTTTTCTTTTTTCATCCTTTCACCCTCTCTCTCTCCTTCCGTCCTCCTTTCTGAGCCTTCATTTGTCCCGTCCTCCCCCTCTCTCTTTCTCTCTGTGCTTCAATCTTTCTTTCCCAGCATGCAACGGGAATCCGACAGCGAGATCTCATCTTTGAGTTCGTATTCATTGACAGTTCCATGTGGAGCCTCACAGCTCCTTCTTTCTGAGACAAAACAACAAAATCTGCTCCCCATCTGTGTGTGCGTGTGTGTGTGTGTGTGTGTGTGTGTGTGTGTGTGAATGCCCCCCACCCAAGCCTGTGTGCACATGTGGCTACGTGTTTGGCTTAGACTGATATATGGATTTGCCAATATTGGCCTTGAATTAAAAATCAGATATCAGCCAGTCCGTGTGAGCTACCTCTGATATGACGCAGGATCTCTGCAGACTGCAGCCCGTCAATAAGTTTTTATTATTTCATAGCAGATGTCTGAGCTGAGAAATCACCCCTGTGTGCTGTGAGGGGATTTTCGTCTTCACTTCTGAAAAACTGGCTCACCAAGCAGCTGCTCACCTACCTGAAGTGGCTATAAATAAGCTGTTTTCATACCCTATGATTATTTTTAATGTTGTAATGGATGCTTATTTTTTTTGTAGAATTGGAACATGAAAGTGGTCAACTGAAAATCTGGAGGTTAAACCCAACAATCAATGGGAAAAGCCAGACGTGCATAATATATTCTCTGTAAAGTCAGAGAAACACATGTGCAAATGACACAGTGACCATGGCAACCACCTGGCACCACAGGCACTCCAACACCTGTGTAAGGCGCACGTGGAAGCTGGGCTACCAGCAGGAATCTGGGAGTGTCAATAGTCACCCATTTGAGGTGACGGACAAATCGGACAGATCAGCTGAAAGGTGGATTGAGAACACTTGTAAAATCTGTCTGAGTCCAGCCCGTGCTGCAAGCTTGCATCATGAGCTACAATAAGAAAATCAGGGTTTGGTCCTCTGTGCTGCTGTTAGTCATGTCTAGACTTGATGCTGCCACTCGACTCACCCATGGACTCCCCTCTTCTGTCAAGTTGGTTGACGTGTAATGTGAGGTGGACGGACATATTAAACAAACAGCAACATAAGGAACTTCACTTCAGCTCTCTGTTTTTACAGTAATTCTTACGTATTGCAGCTTGTGCTACGTTTTTCCTCATCGCGCCCTGTCAGCAACAGTCAAGACTAGAATTTACTGTCATTCTCTCCATACAGAACTTAGTATACAGGGGAACAAAACTGCGTTCCTATTTGATCATCTGACTGCTTGTGTTTCTTGCCTTGCCAGACTTTAGTTATTATTAGAGATAGGAATGATAGCTAAAGCTACAAAAAAGAGGTCCAAGTTGTGAAGATCATCAGCGTAACAGTTATAACCCCCACCTCTTTGGATAGTCTCTCTTAAACCCCCCAAATCCACTGGTCTTTGTAATGTTAACGACATCAAATATACACTAAATATTGCGAAACACTAAATATTAAATACATCATCCCAGTCACATCCTACGTGAATATTTCCATCCACAGCATGGGCTGTGTGTATAAAGTGTGGGACAGATTTAACTCTCAAACAGGCCTGTTTGTGTGCTGAGTTTTGTTGTGCGCATCTGTTTGCAGACATGCCAGCCATATGACAGATGAATAAAAGATGCCTCTGTTGACGGGTGACGATGAGATGGGGCATGCTTAATTAATATGTGAATATGGTGCTGGTTCTGCTCGGTCGTTTTACAGCGGCAGATGAAGTGTTAGATGCATGATGAGCTCATCAACACTTGAAAGAGAAGCTTTTGTCTTCTTTAAAAGAAGGATTGGAGCTATATATGGAGAGAAGGTATTGTGTGTGTTACTCTGCATGGGGAGGGGCGGTGTGTGTTCTTCTGCAGCTAAAACCAGTGGCCTCATTCATCAGAGTTTTGTACATAAACCATATATTATACACTTGTTTTCACACATAGAATCAAGTCTATCAGTCTATTCCTGTTTTTGATAATATCCCTACATAAAGAACCACTCCTGACCACATCTATGCACAAACCCCTGCTGGTAGGCAGGCATAATCACAGGTTAACCAATTCTACTGATGTCCAACAGCATAATTAACAGATTGTTAGCTGTGATGTCTGAAGATACGCTTAACTTTCTACGTAATGTTGCTGCAGTACAAGTTAGACATGGAATAATCATTTCATCAACATTGTTACTCTTTCACAAGGCATTTTAAAGGTATTTCTGTTTATTTTGAGGACAAGTCATATCCTCCCGAATGACATTTAGTTCTTTTAAAATTGCATGGACCTCCTGCTCCTTGAAGTCTGGGTTGACCTATGACTATCATTGTTTCTGTAATCCTGCATCACTGAGTGCACACGGCTCCATACACACCAGATATCATCCAGTTAGTGAAGGAGGAACTGCTGAACCCAGAGGATCTGGTAATGACATTGAGTTTCTGCATTAAAATCTAAATGAAATGAAAATACATATCTGTAATATAGCATAGATACCTTCTTTGTACATACCACATACTGTGCTCTCCTTTGAGAAACAAGACTAAGAGTCTACAGCCATGCTAGCGGCTCTGAAAGGCTTGAATTAGGCACAGCAGTGGATTGAGCTAAATGATAACATCAGCATACAAACATGCTCATAATGATAATGCTAGCATGTTGATGTTTAACAGGTATAATGTTTACCATCTTAATTTAGTATGTTAGCATTTGCTAATCAGCACTAAACACAAATTACAGCCGACGCTGATGGTAATGTCATAAGTTTTGCAGGTATTTGGCCAGAAGCTGAAGTATTGGACAAACTGACCAGATGATGGAGCTAGATGATTGGTCAGGGGATCAGAGTTTAAACAATTCATCGTATGGGGACCATGAATGTCTGTGCCAAATTTGATGGCAATCCATCCAGTAGATTTCCAGACATTTCACTCTGAACCAAAAAGGTCAACCTGCTAGTGACACTACAGGAAAAGTCAGATTGACAAAGTCTTTAGAATACATCCTCTGGGGCCCATAAATGTCTGTACTAAATTTCAACTATCCATTCAGAAGTTGTTGAAATATTTCTGCCTGGACCAAAGTGCACTGACGGACCGACAGACAGACCCTGCCAAGTGAGAACTTTATATTTTGGTTTCATGGGCATCTTATGAAGTATTTGCAGAATGCTTTTGGTTCTTAGCCTCCAGTCAATCAAATCATTTATTTTGAAACTGTTTTTGCATAAAGCAGTAATGTCGTCGTTCTATCACGGTTAGACAGTCACAATACAGCACAACACGAGCCATGGACTGCTACCAAAAGCCAGCTTTCTAGCTGGTATACATTCAGGTTAAGTCATTTTTCTTCACCTGTTACGAAACAGCAAACATTTGTCTCTTGCACACATGCTGTCTTTTTTTCCCCTCAAGTTTTGTGAAAGAGTCAAACTTGACAATTTGGTTCAGCTGAACCCCACTTAGCAGTAGCTCAGCCTCACAGCCTTTGTATTTAGTTCCTATGTTATTTCCAGCAGTCTGACATTTAAGCTAATAGGGTCTATTAAATGGATGCTGTTTACCATAAATGGTGATTCAGGGGTGTGTCTTTATAAAATAAGCCTGTTTGTGCACAGACAAGTGGGATCTATCAATGTTCATTTCATTTCACAGGTGTGCATATGTGTTTGATTAATACCAACTTTGTTGTGGGTACATGCAGCTCTTGCATATTTAAAACTTGTTCTACGCATGCTTTGATAAATGAGGCCCCCGGTTGGCAGCTGCAGTGCACGGTGGGCAGTCTGTGGGAGTTTGAGGTTTAATTGAAAAATTATCTGCCGCTTGTGTTTGGGTGTGCCTCGCTGCTGTGTACCTGCATGGATGCCTGCATGTTTGCACACCTCCCTGCGGCTGCATCTGTGTGTGTGAGAGCGAGTCTGCAAGCGTGTGTGTGTGTGTGTGTGTGTGTGTGTGTGTGCGGTCGTGGGAATAATGAAGTGGATTATGAGTCACACAGCGGTGTGACGAGGAGGAACGGATCGATAACTAGATATGCGCGAGAGCGCCAGAGTACAGCAGAGAGAGGGGAGAGGTTGTGCCACGAAATGACATTTTGATTCTGGAGAGCGAAGGTGTGTGGGTGGCAGAGGAAGAGACAGAGAAGACGAAAAATGGCGAGACTGAGGCAAAGCAGGAGGAAAAGCTACAGACACATGGTTTATCAATTCTCATGTTCATTTTGTCATACTTTTTACATTTACTCTCATATTTTAATATCTTTCTGCCCTTGTGCTTTACCTTCTTACCACTTCCCACTCAGATGCATTTACTTGTTGAAGTAAAACAAGATGAAAATGTATGTGGGCTTACTGTAGGAGAGACAGAAGGGAGGGACAGAGTTAGAGGCGTACAGACAGAAATATAAGAGCCATTGTAGCAGAACTCTCCTCTGCTCCTCTCGACGTAAAATCCGCTGTCTCTCTTCTGGAGACAAATGGTTTCTAATCAGAAAAAATCCTCCCACCAGAGGAACGCCGAGACAGTCTGGACCTGACAGGCTTCACAAATCAAAGCTAAACCCTTCTTCTGCTCTTTCTACAGTTCCAGAATTAATTTGGGGTTTGTTAGCTCACATTTGAAGGGGTTTTGTTTTTGCGGTTTTGTTTGTTTTGTCTGTTAGTTTACTGGTTATTTTTTGTCATTTTGCACGAGCTCCGGGTTTGTTTGTGGACGTTTTTGGCATGTGCTCACTCTCAATGACTTGATTTTATTTGTGGTTTGCATCTGTTACAGTTTGTTGGTGTGTGTGTGTGGGTGTTTGAGTGTGTGCGTGTGTGTGAGTCTATCTATGTCAGTCAGCTCAGTATGGAGGCTACAACTGAGATGGAAATCTGAGAAAAAGAAAGCCAAGTCAAAGTCTCTGCTGGACACCACGCATGAAAACAGATCGTCTGAAGACCCTGGCAGGGCCCAGCAGCCTTTTCTCTATCTCTCCCTCTAGATCTGTCTGGTGTCTTGGATTCTTACTTTGTGTCTCAAATCTCCTCCACCATCTCTCTTCCTTTCTGTATATTATTCCATCTCTCCATTCAAGTTCAAATTTAAACTCCTTTTTTTCTTTTTTTTTTGGCCCTTATCTTTGGTGCTTTGTTGTTTCTTCCCAGAGATTGCCTGTCAATCAAACAGTGTGGTTTTACATAAATTAAATTTAAGTATTGCTTCTTATACTTACTACGCGGTTCTTCTACTTTTTCAGAAATAAATGTACATTAAAGCTACACTAATCCGTATCTTTATATAAACAATGAAACAAATGACAGATTATTGGGGATTATTACCCAATTCTGCAGTTCCCCTCACCTCTGTGGAGCTTTTTTGCAATTTTTTGGTTTTCCTTCCTTCAAACTCTGCTCCCATCAACTTTTTTTTTTTGCTGTTTTCAGTAGAAAAGTATTTAAAAAATCACTGTCCAGCACCAAACAACAGAAAGATGTTGTAGACTAGCTGGTAAACATTTTGAATTCTAGCAGACAGAAAAAGCATTGCATTTCTGTTAAATTTAATGAGTAAATTAAGGTAATAAGTGGTGAAAAGACTGTACAGGGTGGTCTTAGCTTGAGCGACTACCGACACATAACTCAGCATTAATTCTAAACATCCTGAGACTCTTATCAGCATTTAACACAAGCTAATTCATTTATCACTCTCTCAAATGTTTACCACCCACTGTTCACCCCACAGGATACTGGCACTACGTAGAACTTTCATTGTGAAACGTTACATGAATATCAATATTATTGTCTCTTCAGTCATTGTGATAACTTCCTAAAAGAAAGCGCCAGAAGGAGGGTGGGTGTTAAAGACTGGTAAACTTTTTCTTTTCGTGTCCAGTGTCTTCAGTATGGCTTTTCCATTTGTCAAAAGAGTCACCTGTTTATGCGCAAACTTGGCTGCCTGACGTCACGGCGTGACACTGCATCATGTTTCTGACTAAGTTCTGTGGATTGGGCTTGTGTCTTGGCAAGACACTGTACAGCACTGGTGTTGTGTTCACAATACTGAATAAAGGATTCAGTTAAGGATTTTTCATCAAATCTGACTAGAGATCAACAGCAGTTGGCTATGACAGTCTTGTAAACAAACACTGGGTAGATTACTGAATTCACATTTCTGATCATCTTCCTTCTGGACAAACATTGCCTTTGCATGTCTGACGTTTACTGTGGCACCGGTGTGGGATCCAGTCCTTATTTTGTCACGAGCCATCATCTTGAAATCGGGCTTGAAATCATTATTGAAGTCTGGCCAACTTTTCACACCCTATAGTACATCCTGTTGAGTATGCCAGTTTCAGATGTGCAAAGCAGCTCAATAAACTCAGTAAATGTTACGTGTGTAAACATTGGTATAAGACAGATAATCCTAGCCTAAGGAAACATAAGCCTCGCCTTATTTGCTTTCTTGTATTTCACAATAATCCTGATTCTAAACCAAAGGGGATTTTATTCAGCAGGATCTGATGTAAATAACCTCTATAGCAAAAAAAAAAAAAGGAAAAAAAGAAAGGTGGAGGCTATAGAGGAAGAAAACAAAATTTAACAGGTGGTGGAACAACTGACAACTTCAAGAGATGTCTAACAAAGCCTCAACCAGCAGCTTTATTGGTAAATTCAGGTAGATTACAACACAGAATTAGTGAGTCTGTAGCTGGTTAGAGCTAAGATTAATAAATGGCTTGGACTGTTATTAAATATTAACTGAAGTTAGCCCTCTGACTCATTATAAATCATGTGACTTGTGTGTAGATGTCAAGCCAGGAAAAAAGACCTGGCTGTGCCCCTCCTTACAATTTAGGGTAAAGCCAAGCTTGCATTTGTTATATGTAAAGGTGGAGAAATGGTAAATGTCACCTAAGCACCTCCATATTTTATTAGCAATGTACCCTTAATAGTTCATTTGTTTGCATTGTTTGTATTGTGCTTCGTTACATGGTTTGAGGGAACTAAAACATTAGGTAACTGCATACTGATGGATGCAACCATTACTAATACTAACGTAGTTCTTCAGGGATTGACGCTGTTCTTTTTATAATTTTGACAATCTAACCTGTGACACATTAGTTAAGGTTGTAAGGACTATGACTGTTGGTATTTGTTGTTGATTTTGTTTAAATATGCCAAATCGCAATTTTAAGGGTTATTGTGGTTCAGATGATTAAACTAATCTAGATAATATATCAGTTGTAACTTGTTGCCATAGCCATAATTCTGCCAAGAAGAATTACTCCCTGGGGGAAATTCATCTTGTGGAATCTAAGTGTTAAATTCACCTGCTCACTTGCTTTAAATGACAAAATTAACAGGCAGCATGCCAGCCGCTGATTTTGGTGTTTACTCACATTTAGATACATGGCTTTTGTATCCCCCCCCCCCGGTTTCTTAAGCAGTCTCCACCAAGGCCCAAATTAGACACTCACTGGAGAAACACTAGAGAAGTCAGAAGTAGTAAAGGCCAAAAAATGAAAAAACGGCCATCGAGAAGTGCCTCAGCGATGCTAACCTTTACTCAGACTCACACAAATTGACAAAAAGAGGAGGAGAGAAAAGAGCAGAATGTTCCATCTGGATGAGTAACCTTTTCTCCAGCTACCAGTCAGGCGACTGGGACCAATGTGTGTGAGTGTGTGTGATTGTGTGCAGGTATTTACTGTATAAGTGTGTTTAAAGTCGTGAGATGCTTCTCTGCTAATCTGTGTGAGCGTGTGACTTAGTTTGTTCCAGCCAGAGTGGATGCTATGAATTCTAGATAATGCTCCCATGAACATTTATATGTGATGCTTCGGGCCACGGCAGTATAGGCCTACTAATAAATGTTCATGGAAGCATTATCTAGTGTGCAGACCCTATTTTTTTCTGTTTTTCACATGTACTTCTGTCCAGCACCTAGTGTTCATCGCGTGGCGGTGTGCGTGTGTGTGTGTGCAGAGCTAAGATAGTGCAAGAGGCGGGCTGACATTTCCAACCAGCCTGTTTATGACTGGAGGCAACGGGCGGCCGCACAGCAACATCACTTCCTGGGCGGCCGGGGCCTCATTAGGGAGGAAAGGCTGAGAGACTGAGAGAGATGGAGAGAGAGAATGAGAGACTTTAATACAAGCAGAGAAAAGGACTTCATGTAAAATGCTGATCTTTTGCCCTATTTATTTGGACGATATTGTTCTTTATTTTCATGTCAATAACACATAATTACTGAGAGGGGAGGTGAGAGATGTAGAGAAAAAGGGCAGGGGAGATGTAGCTTTGGACGCCCCCAGCTGTCACTATGATTCATTTGCATATAGTTGAAAGTCTTGCAGTGTGAAACTTAAGAGGGAATCGTCTCCCACCTTGTGCAATGCATGGTGAAGTGTGAGTTCACCTAGATTTTCGGGTTTTGAGTTGTTGAAAGTATGGTGTATGTTTTCCCAGTGTTCCTTCTTGACAACCACATCAATGTATATCAGCAGAGTTGGGAGAAACATAAAGATCCTTTCCTTGAAGCTGTACTAATCAATACTTCTTTTTTATTAACAATGAATCCAGTGTCTAATGTGAATGGGAACTCTCATAGTGAGGAATCCACAAGCAAGTTATCATCAACTATGCCATTCGCCTCAACTGTAGTGAACATTTTAGCCTCTGTTAGCTCATTGTTTTGTTTTTGCGGCCCGTACACTCAGCGCGCATCAACCTCATCTCCAGCAGCTGAAGAATTAGGTACTTTTTGCTAGAGTTGGTGAGGACCAAAAAAGAGCTAAAAGGAGTGTTAATATTGGACTTACATCAGGTGGACAGAAACATGACAAATGTATGCTAATGTTGCTCTGTGTCTGCTGGATGTGTAAATAAGCTAACAAATTGGCCATAGCAACTTTACAAGGTACAAAAAATTTCAGATGTTGCGTTTTCAGATTGCTCTGCTGCCCCCAAGTGGATGAAAGATTAAATAATGCAGCTTTAAGGTATAGAAGCAGTAAAAATACTGCAGTATAAGTTCATCAACATTTACTTTAAGTATAAAAGTACTCATTATTCAGAATGGTCATTTTCAAAGTGTTATAATATTGTGCTGTATATATTCTATTATTGGAATATTATCACTGATGCATTAACGTGTAGCCTAAGCAGCATTTCAGTGTTCAGTGTCGTAAAGGTGGGGCTAATTTCATTTACTATATAATAATGTGTTGTAGAGTCTTATCAACTACAGTATAGCAATGCATATGCTGATCATTTGTTTTATACCTAAAATCTTATCCGCAAAGTAACTGGAGCCGATAAATAAATTAAGTGGAGTAAAAAGTACAATATTACCTGTTGCGTGCTGGTATACTGTATGTGGTCAGTATAAAGTTGCATAAAGTCCTACGTTCAAATACCTGAAAATTCTACTTCTACTTCTATCAGTACCTCTCTGTCATCTTGTGGTCTAGATTTCCTCCAAGATTTTCAACAGCCCGTATTCAGACCGAATTAATGCACATGAGTTGCAGTGACATCTCTTGGCTGATGGAGAAAATAACCGCAGGGGGCAACTTCAGTCTCGCTTGATTTTTTGCTTTCCTTCTTTTTCTCTCTTTTGCCACCTTTTCTTGGAGTTTCTCATTCAGCTCATATAAGATAGCTCGGATAACATGTTCTGTCTCTTCTCCTGTCTGCTGTAGCAGAACAGAGTGGCTGGTGATGCACAGTTCTATGGCACAGAATCCATTGGAGTGCCTTCACTATAAAAGCACTAAGCGGCTTATGCTGCTCTTATAAAAGACACGCATATCTAAAAGCCACCTCACCAAGATTTCAGCAACATGCTGACAGTCTGACCTATATGGGGTTTTGAAGACCAGTGCTGATAGGGATGCATTAGTGAATGTAGCTGACAATGAGCCAGTACTTTGTGCTGATATTCAGCATTTTAAAATCTGAGGAGAAAAGTATTCAGTGTTTAGGCCTACTAGGCAATAAGAATATTTTTCTTATCAGGGTGTGAACATATTCAGTCTGGTAAGTATCAATAATAAGTATTTTGTTTATTTTGAGCCTTGTTAAGTAGTTAGAACTCTACATGAGCTTTGTTATGCTTGTTGCTAACTCTCGCTAGCTTTAACATTTTTTTTCTGTGAGATTTCCCATTGTATTGGTGTGTTATTAGCATTATGGTAGCAGAGCCTTTTTTACCAGTTAGAACCTATAAAAGCTGTAGTCAACATAGGGGTTTGGCTGCTACAGCCATATTTGGCCTGGCATGACCAGTAGCTTATGGTGGCTAATGTTAGCAAACTTTAGAAAGATGCTATGTAGCCTAACTGACATTACTGAATGGTTCTCTGACTTTACAACTCTTCTCTAGGCTACTTGTGCTACTGTTGCACTACATTTTAACATGCCACACATAAATATTTCAGTGGGTTCATTACAAAATTGAAACAATTTAAAGGAGTAAACACACCTCATCGTACCTTAGCAAATATGCTATATGCTACTATATGTTCTCTCTAACTTTTCTCCACCAACTTCGCCAAAGCCGCTTGATCTTAAAGTGGCTGCATTATTCTTTCATTCTCTCGCTCTTATTTCTCTGCCTCTGTCCATCTGTGTGCCTCCATCTTTATTTTATTACCCATCTACAGGACTGAACATGTCAGAGCTATCTTTGACTTTTCTTCCAATGCAGAGTTCATGTTTTTCTGAAATGCCGCTTTCCATTCCAAGTGCCCTCTTCCTCCCTCCCTCCCTTTTTTTACTCCTGTCTTTTTCCCCCTCTTGGCACCTCCCACACTCCTTTTCTCACATTGTCATCTACCTCTCGCAATCTTTGTTCTTTCTCTTTCTCCCTCTCTCTGCTCTCTCACGAAAATGTCTTGCTTTCTCTCCATTTGGTTTTTCCTACTCTGTTTTCATCTCTCATTCCCTGGGGTGCAGTAGTCCTCCCTATATGCTAATAATGTTCCTGTGTTAAGAAAGGAAGCTGCTTAACCATTCACATCAGGACTCAACACATGCGCGCACGCATAAACAAACACACGCTCACACACACACACACGCACACCATATTATTTTCCCTGTGCTAGTGTGCATCCCTCCCACACCTCCCCTCCCATCCTGTAGTAAAGTGGCACAGCCTCACCTCTTCTTATCCTGCAAAGGTTTGTCTTTTTTATCATTGTACTATGTGTTATGTTTATTTTTTAATTTACTAGAAGTCATTATTACAAAAAGAAAAACTTAATAAATGTGATTTTCTTGTAGTTGGATAGGTTGTCAAACTGCAACTTTGTACTTTTATTGGCCACTCAAATGCCTCAGTTTTTAAAGTGTTGTTCTACACTGCCGTTCAACAATCCTGTATTATTCAGACTGTATTACTGTAATATTAACTGATTGTTTTGCAATTGCTATGGTTTTCTTCCAAGTGACAAATATTGGGTCTTAGTCAGTACTTTTAGAAAATAATACATCCTGTATATACTCACCTAACATGAGTACCGCATATATACTGTTGAAAATTTGTCTCTCCTAAATACTTCCACACATGTAATCACAATCACAAAGTTTGTATGTTTCCACCCTATTTATTTCTAACAAATCACTTATACTTTATACTACTGTCAACAATTTTCACAGGTATACCATAGTGTATTTTAAAAGTGTACTTACAGGTAGCCATTGGCTTCTATTCCTTACAGCACAATATGAAAAAAAAACTTGTAGAAATTTGAAAACTGCTGAAAATCAGTCGTCCATTACACGTGTCTGCTTTGTATAACAAAGATACACTATTGTATTGTGATAATGCTTTGTGAGTGGTTTCAATTCAACCTGCAATTACAACTCCATTACCCATATTTGACACCTGCCATGTTTTAAGGGCCATATGCTATCTTACCCCAATCTTATTGTGTCTCTAGAGGAGGCTTTTGTAATTTCCCCAACCCTCAAAGTAATTATACAAAAACAATAAAGGATCAGTCCTTTCTTGCTTTGACAGATGGCTAAAGCTGTCAGATTAGACTGTTTAAATTTTTTCAGATACCACACTATCTTTTCAATGCTACCTGGCAACCCAGAAGTCGTTCACATCAAGGAAATAAGCAAGTGCACTCTTTTACATCTACATGTATTCATTTGGTCCAAGCCACAGTAGATGAGGGGAAAACTTTCAGATTTTACAACCCAAATATCTTGAAGTACACAAGTAACAAAGTGAATGTACTTGACAGAATAAAGCTACTGATAACTCTACGGAGGGTAGATAACACATTTTTATAACAGAAAACATGCATTACAAACTGGGAAGTGGAATATTGACGTGGCCCTTTATTCGGCAGGGAGAGTCTAAGAAAAGATGATTTTTGTTGCATTATGGGAAGTGTAGGATCCATTGTCTTTGGAGCTTTGCTCATACTAGGGGCTACAAATCGGGACGACTGCTGCATCAATTTTGACCATTCTTATTTAAATCTGGTTCTTGTCCCGCAACTTTGTGGAAGTGCAAAACTAAGTACACCTTTAAGAAACCTGCCTCAAAAAGAAGATCCTTCTAGTTAGCATTTCCATATGTGTGCAGATATTTTATACTGTGTTTCTGCATGACATACATTTGTCCCATTACCCATTGATTGGTAACTTAAAACTAGTTAGTACTGTTAACTGATCTAATTAAATTGGTCTCTGCCTAATTTCTAAGCCGCAGTTGTTCAATTATCTTACCTTTTATGTTATCAGCTTACATAAAGGCATTTAAAACAAAGCACGCATTTCTTGTCTTGCTTCTTTTCATTTAATCATGCAGTCATTTGTTCATTTGTCAAGTACTTTGATTGTTCGTTCCATCTGTCATTTCCTATTTACTGACATTTCAGTGTCATTTTCTATGCATTCTGGAGTAAAACATTTGATAACACTGCAGCAGTCAAGGCCTAATCATTTTTTTTTGTTACATTTTCTTAATTACGGGCTATTATGTATTCACTCCACAAGGCTGGAATAGCTTGAGTAACAGTTTAATCACATCCACACCCACACCGAGAAATCCTCCCCACTCCCTCTCCGCCTTCAACCCGGCAGAAGGAGGTAATCCATACCAGCTTTGCCCTAACAGGCAAATCTGTTAGGGCAGTGACACAAATTAACACATGTTTGTGTTTGTGCAGAACAAGAAATATGAATGGCGGCTCATTTCATTTTTGAAGTTGACAGCTTAATTTGATTTGCACCAGGGGGAGGGAGGGGGGGGAGGAAATAGAGGGGAAGAGGAGAGGAGATTTGATAGACAAGGAAGGAAGCGAAGATAGTGGATGAATGTGGAGCAAGACGGAGAGTGATGGATGGATGAATGAATGGATGGATGAATAGATGGAGGACACTGAGGTGTTGCTGCATATTGGGGTTTGAAATATTAACTGGTGTCCGGGGGGGGTATGGCATTTACCATAAAATATTTACAGTAATAGACACCACTGACTTACAGCCTGTCACATGCTATGTTAACCAGCACCTGCTGTGTGTGTTGTAACAGAATGACTAACAGAGCATTGATTTAGCTTGAGTTTGGTCTTTTCTATCTTTACATATTCTGTATTATTCAATTCTTCCTGATGAGTTCCATATCAGCACTCTGCAAGCAGTTTATTTTTTTACCCACTGTCAGCTGCAAAGATTATAATGACAGAGTTTGAATGATGAGGATCTGATAGGTTTAGTAAATGCCCTCAACACACACTGACACACACACACATTTCCCACTCTCTGCAGGTGTGTGCTAGGGCCTTATCGCTCTCTCTCTCTTTGTCTGGTTGTATTATTTAAATGGTCATTTAACTTCTGTGGTGTCGGTTTACTTACTGAAGATAAGTAGAGCCTTTCATATGCAAATGTAGACACTCACACAAACACGCGCGCACACACATATGCACAGCAGCTATCTTTGTAACTGAATTAGTTAGTGGATTACAAAGGTAAAATGACTCAGACATTTTATCTTTTCAGTTTCCAGTCTCTGGGAATAGTCACTTGTGCTTTGCCCATGTAGAAACAGTTACAGTGACTACGTTTACGTGCACAAAATGTTCCGTTTTTTTCCCTTATTCCGAAAAAGACAATAATCCTACTAAGCTGTTTACATGGCTAATGAAAACCAATATTCCACTAATATTCCTGTGTACGTACAACTCTTTCATTCGTTCAACCACCTTCTTGGAAGACATAATGTCATCATGTTTAAAAGTATCCCACATGTCTTAAAGGGAAAATGCTATATTCAGAATAAGGCCTAATTCAGAATATCCAAACGAAATATGCTGTTTACATGACCCTTATCAAATTTGGAATATTGTCATATTTTAAATAATAGTGGAAAATTAGTGTGTATGTTGTGCATGTTTATCTGTCTTGGGTCAAAGGTGAATGGTGGTATTTTCTTCTCTCCTGTTGTTGTATTTAGGATAATTTAAACCACTTTGGGATAGCAAAATAAGCTGTGAAACCAACAATGACATATATCACCTTATAAGTTGATATGGCAAGCATTTTGTCAAACTGTTGGTCATTTACACATATCAAATACGGAGTAACATTAACATTCATTTGGAATTGTGTTTCTAGCATTGGTAAGTCCAATATTCACTCTCCTTTAGCTGTGTTTTGGTCTTCACCAATTGGGGAATATCTGGCTTTTAAAGCTGCAATAATCAATATCTTTATGTTAACACTGTGAAATGACTTTTATAAAACTCATTTCCCGCAGCAGTAGGCAGCTGTTTTACAACTAAAAAGCTCTGATAAACTCACTGTACACTTCTGTTCCACAACCACACAGCAGATGGACAAAGCTAGCTAGCTAACCAGCTGGTGAACACAGTGCAGCGTTTGGTAGCTTTTTTCTTAAGTGTGTGAAGGGCAAAGCAGGGCTAAAAGGAGAATTAATGCTGGACTTGTAAATAGGCAACTGTTTGCTGACACATAGCAGGTTTATAAAGTGAGAGTCAAATTTGTTCGGCTACCACCAAGTGTAAAGAAAAATCAATGCATATCAATTTTACAATGGACTAACTTCACAATGTTTGCCACCACTATCTCAAGCAATTTTTACTCTTTTTCTGACCATTTCATTGCTTTCTTCTCCTCTTAACAAGGCACACTGCCCTCAGTGATAAAACGTATTTGATACTATAGCTACAGTATGTGACACAGCCTGGGAAATCAGTTGTAGCCTAGTTACTTTTCTATCCCTTTATCCTTGAAATTATATTTTAGGGTGCAAGGTGAAATTACCTGGGATGCAGTATCTTAATTGTACTTAGACTACCATTATGATGATGATGACAAATCAAGGTATTTAAAAACAGAACACCTGCTGTGACAGGATTGATTGGGGTGTGGCCAAGTGCAATGCAACTATTTGTACAGTCAAGCATAAAAGCACAGCCGTTTTTTTCAGTTTAAGGACAGTTAAGACATAAAAGGCTCATTTGTGTGTTGCAATAAGTCACTGTGACTTTGCATCATATTTGTATTATTTTTTTGGTCACGTATTTAATTTATTCAAATGATAATACATTCGCCGAAGTCCATGTTGCCGCTGATCCCCACTTTTTAACTGTCACCGTGCAAACAGGGCACACCTGAAAATGAGAACTTGCTCTGCGTTTGTCCCCAGTGCTGTCTAAATAAAGGTTGAAAGAGTGAATATCCTGTAGCTCTGTATTCATTATTTCCAGTGAGAAATGCTTTGTGCCTCATCAGCATATTCCCCAGCTGGTTGCCCTCGGCATGCCATTGTCTTCGGGGTTGCTGTATGGAGGGAGCAGATATAGATGGAGCGCTGCTGAGACACTGCAAATATTTGGAGCTGCTTTTGCGCCATTTGTTTTAAGCCCACAACCGCAGACTGTAGGGTAGGGAGAGTGGGAGGAGTGTACTGTAGATAGGGAGGTTGTGGTGGGAGCATATGGTCTTTTTTATTAAACATCACATATGAAGCAGTTATTGGAAATTCCTTATAGTTGATCAATACTTTTCATTATTATGTGTTTAAAGTTCAGCAGGTGTCCTGTTTTGTAACTCTTGGTGGAACTTTATGAAGTCTGAGAAAAAATATCATCAGGGTTGTCAGCTTGGGTTTGGAGATGACACATTTTTAACAAAAAGCCTGGGTGTGGGAGAGTTTTTGGAGCTAGACGCATATTAGGGAATAAAAGTCAGGATATCTTAGCCTCAGTGGTAATCATTTTGACCATTCTGTTTTTTGCATGTCAACTTGCAAATTAATACGGTTCTAATCAATATTTTATGTATTAATAACAATGTATCAAATGGCAATGTAATACAATGTGAAATGTAAAAGGGGTCACTCATAGTAATAAACCTACACAGAATTACCTGAATCTGCAGGCTTTCAGAGATTTATAGCGAGTTTCAGCTCATTGTTTAGCTGTCCAACCCAGAACTTCACTGTTTTGGTTCACTCTCAGCAGCCATCTGTTTTCAGCAGAAATGCTCTAAAAACCCACTGTACACTCCCTGCTCAGCACCAAACAGCAGAAAGACGTAGTTAGCGACTAGCGGCTCTCTCGCTCAGGAGTTGGTAGAGACCAAAAGCAGAGTTAAAAGAGAATGAATATTGGTATTAAATTCATCAGGGGGCCAGAAACATGACTCCAAATGGATGATCATGTTGCTCCGTAACTGCTGGATGTGTAAATAAGCAACTGTTGTTCGCCATATCGACTCTAAAGGTGACGATATCTCAATATCTTCTGATGCCCCAAGTGGCCAAAAAAGTCAGGTATTGCAGGTTTAAGTCATTTGAGATTATGAACTACTAATCACAAATTACCCATTGTGTGCATGCCTAAAAAAATAAAAATACTCCTGACACCTGCCAGGCTCTGTAGGTATATCTGTATCTGTAGATATCTGCCCAGTGTTTGTTCCAATTATTTTGTCTATTATTTCTTAATTCAAATACAGTAATGCAAACTTCTCTTTCAGAATTCCATATTTTCATTTGTGCTGTTTCAGACAATGCTTTCACCCTAACACTGCCGCCTTGGACATTTGTCAACAGGGACTAAAACAGAACAAAATATCCATAAATCATTCATCATTTGGAACATATCATTTTTTCAGTCTTTTAGTGCCATTTTCTCACTCTTTCTGTCTCTTTCTCTCTCTGTCTACCTCTCCATTGCTTTGTCTCTTCCAGCCTCACTGTCCTGTTCTCTGTGGCCTTGTTTATCCAGCTACGTTGTCAAACTCCACTCTCACTTTCATTTTGCTTCCTGAACTCTGCATTTTCTTTTTCATTTCACTGACTGTAATAATCATCAACATCTGCTGCAGCCACAGTTTACCTGCTTCCTTTTCCCTCCGCTGCTCTTTCTTATTCTATCTTTCTTGACATCAAGAATCAAAAAGGACAGATAGTGAAAGAGAGAGAGAACAGAGAGAGGATTAGGGTATACAGACCATGACTGTGAAAAATAGATGTGTGCAGAGAAAGAAGTATTAAAAAAAGCCCATCTTTCTCTTGGTCTAGCATTCTCTCTCTGGTTCAACAGAGATAGTGAGGATAAAAGCTGGATTCCTGGATCAGGGTTCACCTTAATATTGTCATCCCAGGGAGCTTAGAGGCCAGGTAGCTGGATCCAAGCTCAGTGATCACGGACAGTGGCTTTTAGCCAAACCTTAGACATAGACACATATGGTCTATCCTACACAGGAGGAGAAAATGGAGTGTGCCTGGCCTCATAGGAGCTGAAAGGCTGATAAAACTCAACATTTACAGCACATCATCAAAGACTTGGCCATTATAACCTCACTGTGAATGCCATTCAGCACGGAGGAAAGTGAAGTGGCATGTTGAGATATTTCATTCATTGCTTATAGTTCAATGCCATGAAAGCTGATAGTCAAGTGTTTTATTTTATACTTGATTTTACATGTTTTAGTTGTCTTTTTTTTCGTTTAATTTTTATTTGACTTAACCCAAGTGGGTTTTAAGATAAATCCAAGTGGTTACAAAGTAGTAAAAACAAAACAGAACAAAAAAAGATATATACTGCATGAAGTTATGTTCATTTTTTATTTAACTTTAATACGTCCTATAGCTGGCTATTGTCTCCTTTTCAAACAACAAATCCCTGTCAAAACCAGTTTAGTTCAAGACACTGGGACATCGTAGTGCCTTCTAATCTAGGCAGGATGGTCAGTACATTTAAACCACGTCAAAGGTTACAAGGTCCCAAGTAGTTTACTCATAAACATATCAGTAACTTCTACCTGTGTTTGCTAACATTCATTTGCTAACACTTCTTCCTTTCTCGACCATCCTCTATTGTTTTTTTTTTACAGCAGCTCCAGTCCTCATTCAGTTTACAGACACATTACTATACTATGTACTTTGTAGTATCACAGTATTTAGCCCACTCTTTCTTTGTTTTTATTATACTGTTTTGTCTCATCATACTGTACTCTTGGACACCTGCCCAGGATGACACCCATTATGATAATCATAACTATGAAAAGATGGAAGTATAGATGTATGTCTGTGTTCCTACTGTGCCATTATGGTGCCAACAAAAACATGAAGCTATTTGAAATTACATATCAGTTTGTCAGAGGTTCAGGTAAAGTTCTCCACGTGAATGGGATGTTAGTCTGAGTGTCAGCAGTAGCTGGATGACTCCATGCACTTATCATCCAGAGCAGCATTCCTACCACATCTACTCACTGTTAAGGACCAAGTGTCAGTTATCTGTAAATATATATTTTCTATTATATACTGCTGCATTACCAAGGCTAAAAGAGGAGTGGCCATGAACTGTAAGGGAGTGCAAATCAGTTCAAAACTGCAGCTTCACTTTTGTTTTAGCAATGCTGCTCCTGTGCTTTTGTATGTAGGCTATCTGTGTGTCCATCCATTTGCTTCCTTATGAGGACTGAATGTCCTCGCAAGGGAGGACTTCTCCAAACTGTGGCCATTTTGTTGGTACAGTACCTCATTCATTTTTTGGTTTAGGATTTAACGGTTTTAGTGTTAAGATCAGAATTAGATTTAGATTAGAATAAGGGTTAAAGAACGTGAATGAAAAAGAATCAGTGTTACATCCTCAGATATTCCAAATCAAACATGCTTGTGCTTTGTTTGCATCTGCATCTGTGTATGCACATTTGTGGCTCTTGTATCTCAACATGTCTGCATTAGAGTACCTTTGTATGTGTATGTGTGTGTGTGTGTGTGTGTGTGTGATTGACAAAGAGGGAGGGAGAGCCCTGCCCTGCTGCCCCGCCACTGTTGGCGTACTAATCATTCTTCCTGCCTCGCACTTTGTGATTGCCAGCCCATCCCTGCACTGCAGCTAAATTGAATCAATTAAATTCTTCTGTTGCTTCCACAAGATTAGGCTTTGATCAAGGAACACACAAATAAATAAGTAAGCCAGTGGAAAGGGAATAGTAAAGGACTGAACTCAATTAAACAGTCAGCCCCTCTGCCTTTCAGCTGCTGTCAGTGAGAGTGTGCGGATGCAAATGTACTGTATTTGTGGGGGAGTCTACACAAACTGAAAGAAGCAGTGCATGTTTGCGAGCTTTCAGTGGTGTATATGTGTGAAGCAAATGTGTGTATGTGTGAGAGAGAGAGCGCTTATGCACAGTGGGATGCTGCTTGTGAACTGATGACATCATGACAGAACATATTAACAAACCTTGCTTTTGTGTGTGTGTGTGTGTTTGTGTATCCTTTATAAAGCTCTGTCTTAATTTTTACAAGACACATTATCAAATTACTCTATATTACCCATCAACTAAAGAACATTCCAGCAGTTATACTTAACATTCAGTACCATTCAGAGAACTCTGTATCACATTATCAAGCCATTATTAACATAATGTATGCATTATAGTTACTATAATCACAATCTCATGTACTATCATACATGAGTACATCTCATATGATTAACAGTCATATTAATTCATATCATTGTATAATATGCATTACAAATGTATTAGATTTTCTGATGCTATTGTAATGAAAAATATGTGTAATTGCAAATTTATATTAATCTTACACACATAGTAGGTTAGACCTATATATGGGGAACGATATTGGCTTTTTATAAACAACACTAAGAGTCTGCAGCCATGCTAGCAGCTCTGTGAGGCTGTAAATTTACAGACACTGCCTTCAGCTAAAAACTAACGTTAGCAGACAAATTCTTCAGAATCAGAATCGGATTTATTGCCAAGTAGGTTTACAAAAGAATTTGCTTTGGTGTGTTGGTGCGTAAATAAGCACAGTAAAAAAAAAAATATATATATATATACAGATATATAAAATAAAGCCACTAAATAGTAAGTACTGTAAAGCAAGTCAAGAATGCAAATGTAAAATAGAGAATTTAGCAATAAAAGAATGTGACGAAATAGAAAATAAAATAGGACTGTACAATAATATGAAAATGAAGAGCTGTGCATTTTGTGCAGGATATGCAAAATATTAACTTAGGGATGTGCAAAAGTTCACAGTATGCAGTGTGTCTTGGGGCTTATGGTAAGAAACTATTCTTGTGGCGTGAGGTTTTGGTCCTAATGGACCGCAGCCTCCTGCCGGAAGGGAGTGTGAAGACTTTGTGTCTGGGGTGGGAGGGGTCAGCCAGAATCTTTCCTGCACGCCTCAGGGTCCTGGCGGCATACAGGTCCTCGAGGAAAGGCAGATTGCAGCCGATCACCTTCTCNTTTTTTTTTTTTTACAATATGAAAATCAAGAGCTGTACATTTTGTGCAGGATATGCAAAATATTAACTGGGGGATGTGCAAAAGTTCACAGTATGCAGTGTACAAGGATGACTGTCTAAGAACTATGCGTTAATCCAACGTATTGATACAGTATTGAGGCTAACGTAGTAGTGACAATTGGGGGGGGGGGGGG
>LKNJ01000482.1:1449-68262 GCA_002120245.1 Maccullochella peelii | reverse complement strand
CGCGAACTTCAGGAGCTTGACAGACTGATGACTGGAGGTGCAGCTGTTGGTGTACAGGGAGAAGAGTAGGGGGGGAAAGGACGCAGCCTTGAGGGGAACCAATGCTGATGGACCGCGAGTCAGAAACATGCTTCCCCAGCTTTACATGCTGCTTCCTGTCCGTCAGGAAGTCTGTGATCCACCTGCAGGTGGAGACAGGCACATTCAGCTGAGAGAGCTTGTCCTGCAGCAGATCTGGGATGATGAGTGTCCCAGTGCAGCGTGGGGCACTGCTGACTGTAGTGTAACAGTGATCCAGAACTTTCTCCTCTCTGGTCGGGCATTTAATAAACTGTCTGTATTTGGGAGTTTGTGGGTGAGATTACCTTTGTTGAAGTTACCGAGGAAAATAACTAAGGAGTCCAGGTTTGTCCGCTCCATACACAGTATCTGGTTGGCAAGCATGCGCTGTGCCTTCTGCATGTTGGCCTGCGGTGGAATGTAAACACCAACCAGAATGAATGAAACGAACTTTGCAGGGTTTGCAGTTGATGAAGAATGATTCCAGATCAGGAGAACAGTACTGTTGACACCAGCTAGTGTAAAAATCCACTCTGATGAGTTGGAATCCTGCCAGCTGCAGCGCAGAGTCCGATACCGATCCACACAGTCACATCTCTGTGAAACACAAAACGGATGATGAAGAAACGTCTCTGCTTTTCCGCACCAGTAGCTGAAGTTCATCCAGTTTATTGCACAGTGAACGCACATTGGAGAGAAATATTGCTGGTAGCGAAGTTCGAAGTCTGCATCGGCGAAGACACACGAGTGCACAGGAACAATTCAAGTTTGCAAGAGCATTTGTGTTTTGTGTTACATTTTCTTTTGTGTGCAACCATGATGTTTTTTTTTTTTTAGAATTAAAATTGTTGTTTGTTTTACCTGTGGTCAAAGTGACACCAGCATGAGGAAAAAATAAACTACAATGACTCACCTTACGTAAGTTGCAGAGCCGCTGAGTCACAGAGATTATGAGACGCCGTTCAAAAAAGTCATTAAAACAGCTTAAATAGTTGGGAAATCTACTGGCTAAATGACAACAGCAGAAAGACATTGGGTATTATTAAATCATTTCTCTAAAGTGGGCCTTGTGCACTCTTCATGCCTGTTAATAACCATGCCCACATCTATACGGTAAATGTCTGTGCATTAATATAGATACTCCCAGAGAAAGGGAGATAAAGAGAAAGGTGTAAAGTAAAAGGACAGGGGGCAGAGGGTAACTGAGGTGACAGATAGAGCAAGTGGCTGTGTATACAGTGAGTGAGAACAGTCAGTATGTGTAAGAGCAAGGTGGATAAACTGACAGGGAGCGGAACGAGAGCGTGTCCCCTCAACAGCCATCTAACCCCTGGCCTTTGTAACGAGCTGCTGAGTGTCTAAACGTCATTCGGCTAAGGAGTTATGGTCCAGTTGACACTAAATGGCAGTCAATGGACAGATAGATGGCCCACTGGGAATAGATGAAGTCAATGGGCAGTGAGAGAGTGAGGTCCATATTGCTATAATGGGAGCAATACAATATACTAAATGGCATTTAGCAGACACTTTTATCCAAAATGACTTGGAGCACCTCATTGAGTGCTTTTATTTTTAGAAAGGGTGGCACCGTTGAAAATCAGGGTCCCTGATGTCTAAAGCTTGGAGTACTTACCAAGAGTGGTCAGATACTATGACTTAGTCACAGTCTGTGGGCAAGTATGCTCAAAGTTCTGACAAACACATTCACAATTGATGAAACACTCACATTTTTTACAGTATATACTTCTAAAACACATTTAAAAAAATGCTGTTTTATAAACGCAAATTGACCTGATATAAAAACCTATTGATTAGGATGATAAGGCTGTGCACATAAAATTATATATTATATGATATTTCGCTTCATTCACCTTAAAATAGTCAATGTGGGGTGCTGTGCTAAATGGTTCACTGTTGGATCACCAGATTTCTATTCCTGTTCTTCTTCCTAAAGAGCAAAAGGTGACGAGCCACCACAGGATTTCCCACAGCATTTTATAGTGGAGGCACCTGCTTCGCCTGCAATAAACCAACGTAAAAACTTAAAAATATGGGGATAAGGGTGCACATTTTCAGACTATCTCACCTGGAGTGTTGCAGAAATGTGTCAAGAATGAAAAAGGAGAGCTGGAGAGAGAAGTTCAAATCCTGCTTACTTTCTCATCTCTGCACAGCTGGCCAATCACTGCGTGAAGTGTGTGTGAATGTCAGATTGTGAAAGTTACAGAAATGGTTGAACACAGATCCAATTTATAAAAATAGGGCCCAGGTTTAAAAATACCGGAGTTTCCCTTTAAATCAAGAAGAAAATCAAAGCAAAGGTTTGTGATGACAGGACTCATAATTAGAGAGTGAACGTTGTTGCTAGCTAGTGAACTGAATGTTCAGTGCTGGTGTAGTGCTGTGTAGTGTGCACTCTTCTTTCGTCTTCTCTTGAGCTGAATATCTCACAGGACAATAAATGCCTTTGTGTGTAACACTGCGTAACTTTTTGTATGAAATTCTGCCAATGACCAGGATCAGGCTGACCCCATTTATTTTCTATAGCCCAAACTGAATATAAGTCCAGCGGGAAAAGGGGTTATAGTAAGGCCCATGGGGATTTAGAAGCAATCAATAGTAAAGCGATATCAATGGCCCCTTTCGCTGTGTCATAAAATTGCAGTCACACTGTTGGTCAATAGACTGATGGTGCAAAGAAGAAAAAATGAGACAGGTTACATGTTTTCTGTCCGTCTAAGGGAAAGAGGAGACTGTAATGTGTAGTGCATATGCTTAGAAAGGTGATCTGAACTCTGCAGCTGTAAGGGTTGTTGAAAATCTAGCTTCATTAAAGATTTGATGTTGGTCATTTCTCAAATTGGAAATCTACCCTGATGCAAAATTCTTATTTATTCCTGTGATCTTTTGTACTGATATCAATATTTGTGAAAAGGGACTATTCTTTCATAAAGCTTAGCACCAAAAAATTACAGCTTCACTTTGTCTGATGAATAGGTTGGTGGGCTGGTTGCCATCTTAAATATTGGACTATAGAGTGTTTTTTTCCCTGTTTAATTCAAAGGAATAGTTTGAAATTTTGGGAAATTGGGATACTTATTTGCTTTCTTAATGGTGGTTGGATGAAAAGGTTGATACTGCTATGTCTGTGTGTTAAATCTGTATTAATTGAGTTTTTTGGCCACTTGGGGGGCGGTGCAACAAGCTGTAAACATGTTAGTATGAACAAGTTAGCAAGCTGGATTCCTTTTTACGCATCCAGCAGGCACAGAGCAAAATTAGGTGGTTATTAGTAAAGTCTATGACAATCAACAACTCTGGTTTCCCCATAGTAGTTTGAGAGGAGGAGCAGTGCCCTTGACTGTTGTGGAAGAAGGTAGCAAATGTCTATAGTATCAAGTCTAATTCAGTTCAATGACAAGATGACCATGGCACAATTTCACCCTCTGTTCTTCCACCTTTACTCCTTTTCATCTCTGCTCTGCACTTAATGATCACACTTGACTGCTACTTTCCTCCCACTGCTTCTGTTCTGCACTCCACTCTCCTTTCTCATTCTCTTTCACACAAATCACATTTCCAAAAACTTCAAAAGCAAAGCCTTAAAGGATAAAGCTGGTGTTATTCTGTATTTTTTGTTTTGTCAACAAATCCCATGAAAAGACCAAAACTAACAATGTGTTAGCCCTCAATAGTTTCTAACTTCTCTGCACTGTCTGTGGCTCTCAGCTCCAAGCCTATTCATTTTCCACTGAAAATGTAAATCTTTTAAGTATATATTTTTATTTTTTTAAAAGCTAACTAATTTCCTGAAACAGAAGGGCCCTGTAGTTCTAGCAGACATTACTCAAAAAGGAGTACATATTACATTTTTTGGGGACTTTTTTTAGCCATGGATTAATACACATGCGGTGCACTAGAGAGTATTTAGGCTGTTGTCAGTTGGAACAGGAGTGTCATGGCGAAGGGGGCTGGTAGAGGTGCCGCTGCTCTGAGCAAATCTCGAATAAAACCAGAGGTATACACATCTGTTGATGGTAAAATTATTGTGGAAGATGAACTTTTAAACTTCCTTACCATTAAAATGAAAACTTTGAGCCAGGAAGACATTGTTTTACTGACTGTGAACCACTTTGGTTCTGAGTGGATTGAGAACACCAAGAAAGTTCTCTTCGAACATTGTCCAAGCTCCTCAACGCTTTATAGCACATAAAGGACCACTAAAAGACGTAAATTATGTCAAGAGCTGCTTGAAACTACTCAACGAGGCTGGTGAAAACATTCCTCGTTTTGTGTCTTATTACCTAGACAAACTACCGCCTGTGACTTTAAACAGTCTTGACGTTTCTTGCCTGCTCAGGAAAACTACTAAGCACGGATGTTTCTACCATGAAGCAGGTTATATCTGCAAGGATCTCCGTACGGTAACAACAGATACGAACCAGCGCCTGTGTGTGATTGAGCAACTTTGTCTAAGAGGGGGTGCGCCTGGGATTCCCCAGATCGGCAAGGAGGCCTTGGTGAGCCAGGGTGTGGAGAGTGCAATGCAGGCCCCTCAATGCTTCTGTCCTGGGTACCAGTGCAGCAGAGGAAGGCTTGAACGCAGTGAGGAATAGCAACACGGCAGGTGCAATATTATTGTCACCTGCATGGAGCCATGTAGTAAAGGAGGGCCGCTGACTGAAACATGGAAATGCTATGCAGTCCAAACACCGCCTGAATCCTCCCCGAGAGAAGAAGACAAGCGGCATTGTTGGAACCAGCACTGGGGGAAACATACAGGTTGTAAAGACTAAATTGGTTATTGTCTTTGCTACAAAATTCTAGACACTGGCTATTTATCTGAAAAATAAACTCCACCATGATGTAAGTTGTCAAAAGATAGAATCTGCACAAAGTCAGTTTAGTTCCTTCAAAATTATCGCAGAATGCAATGAGTTGGGCAAAATGTATAACCCACAACTTTGGCCGGAAGGGACTTTTGTATGCCATTTCTATGAGCCCCGCAGGGCTAAAGCAGGGCCATTGGATGCAAAAGCATTTACTGCCACAAGCAATGTGCGTATACCCGAGGCTGGGGAATCTACTGCAATGTACCAGAATACCTGGGGGGGTGGCCATTCTATAGCATAAGAAATATGATCAACTGATTAGCGTGATTAGGCTAGAGGTGGATTGGTGCATAGCAATTAAATTTGTATGTAATAAGAATGTTTTTATAATTCTAAATGTGTATACTCCTTATGAATGTTATTTTGAAAGTTATTTTAATAAAGAAAATGCATATATGTTGTGGGTGATATGAATGCTGATATTTCAGATAATAACTCCTTGTTTGGTCAACATTTACTCCAGTTTTGTCAGGATAGCAAGCTGGTGCTGTCAAGTCAAATGCTACTGCCAAAAGTTACACATATCAAGTGAAGCATGGCATACAACAGATCATACACCTGTCTCTATGAAATTAAATGTTGAGAGTCTACCTGAGCTGACCAGCCATGATAACCGCGAACAAAGTGGGAAATTAGATTGGTCAAGGCTTACAGAAGATGACCTCTGGCATTATAATTCATTGACTGAAAAGAGCTTAAGCAATATTGACATACCACTTTATGCAATTATATGTGGCAATATTAACTCTAAGAATCAATACCACAATAAAGAGCTGTGTACAATGTATGATAAAATCGTGAATTGTCTAAATCAGGGGTGATTATTAAAACATTCCCGAGGACCACCTTCCCATTCAATGGTTCTAGTGCCTCATTTGACAGGATATCACCACATTCAACACACTGTGCTGTCATTATGATTCCAAATTTAATGTATTCAGGGTCATATTTCCTCACCACACGCTTTGGAGCTTTTACTGCCGCAGGGTTGTCTCCCACATCACTTTTTCATTTTAGAAGCCGATCCATTTTGTGTCACTGCATCTGAACGTTACATAAGGGAACATTAGCTAGCCAACAGTGGCAAAACAAGGTCTCAACCTGATTATGTGTGGTGATTGGCTGGTGATATTCAAATCTAACTAGTCATTGAAAATGTGCATTTTAATTTGAAGTTTTTCATTTATGTGAATATTTGAGCACATTTGGATATGAATAAGGCAAGTGGCCTTGATAAAACAACAGCAGAACATCTTAAATATGCTAGTCAAAGGACCTCAGTCTTACTTGCTATGTGTTTTTCAGGACTGTTAATGCATGGAATACTACCTGACTCTATTTTATTGCTGCCAGTTGTCAAAGACAAAACTAGTAAAATATCCAGCATAGATAATTACAGACCAACTGCACTGGCTAGCATAATTTCCAAAGTATTAGAAATAATTATCCTCGATAGGCTTCAAGAATACTTGAACAACCACTGACTGCAATTTAGCTTTAAGAATAAACATAGCACAGACTTCTGTATTTATGCACTTAAGGAAGTTGTTAGTTAATATAGAATACATACATACTTTCTTGATGCGTCCAAAGCGTTTGATCAAATTATTCATGGTAATTGTTTGTTAAACTACAAGAGCGAGGGATTCCCTCATATTTGATAAGGATATTGCATTTTTGGTATTCACATCAAACCATGCAAGCCAGATGGGGTAGGAGTATATCTGCACCCTTTCCAGTGACAAGTGGAGTTCGACAAGGTGGAATACTGTCACCTGTTCTTTTTAATACCTGGATGATCTTTCTAAAAAGTTAAATGATTGTAAGACTGGCTGTATAGTGGGGAATAATATTATTAACCATCTGATGTATGCTGATTACTTGGTTGTCCTGTCTCACTACAGTGCTGGCTTACAGCAATTGCTTAGAATTGGCTCAAACTACGGTGTTCAGTACGACATCAAATTTAACTCTAAAAAGAGTGTCATCATGATTGTTAAAACCAAGGAAGAACAGAAGCTAAAGTTTCCTTCATTCTATATAGCAGATCAAGCACTAAATGTGGTGAATAAAGTTTGCTATTTGGGACATATCATTAGGGATGACCTATGTGATGATGACGATGTGCAGCACCAGTGTTGCAAATTGTATGCACAAGCAAATATTCTGGCACGCAAATTTCATATGTGTACAGCTGATGTAAAAATAGGTCTTTTTAAAGCCTACTGTACACTCCACTGTATGCAGCCCATCTGTGGTGCAGCTATAGTAAAGCGAAGATGAACAAGCTTCAGGTGGCTTTTAATGATGCATTTTGAATCCTGCTTAAGCTGCCAAGATGGAAAAGTGCAGGTCATATGTCTGTCAAAAGTCATGTTCCAACCTTTCAAGCAGTGTTGAGGAATTATATGTATAAATTTATGTGTTGGTTAATCTATTTGAAAAATGAAATCACAGCTGCTCCAATCAATGTTACACAACGTGACATAACATATTCCTCTTGTTGTTGGAAACAGTGTAACAAATGTCTTTATGTGTTTTAATCATTGTGGAAGTGTGTTTTTATGTTTATTGTGGTATTGATTGTTTTTGTATTTTATCTGTATGTTTTTTGATATGGACCTATGTGTCTGGATAAAGTTAATAATAATAATAATAATAATAATATTTACGGCATCACGGCACAACTACAGTGCTTATGCTCATCATAATGAAGGAACATGTCATCCAGTGCAGTGTACAACAAAGGAGGTCTATGGCACAGAGGAATACGTTATATTAGGCTTTGGCTACACAGACAATACTTAAAATAGAAGGTTTTCTTATGTTTAGAGGATTTGTTGACATTTGGAAAAATATCGGCTGCTTTATCCATAAATGTTACTTTAAGATGATGTGACCTGAAGTCCTCTCTTGTCAGAAATTAGAAAATCCCACACATACTGTAGATGTACTATTCTGCTCTTGTTCACACAATATGTCAGCATGAAACTTCAGTTGTGGTGTTAATATGTCTTGCACAGTTAAACTGCCTTAACAGATTGAGATTTTCCACTTATGTGTGAAAACACTTCTGCACAGCCTCCTCCTGCTGTGTCCTCTTCTCCTCTATTTCCTCCCTCTTCCTTTTCCTCCTCTGCTTCCACCTCTCTCTCTCTCTGTCCTCATCCACTCCTTCCTCCCAGCTGCCTGCCAACTTCTTACCCTAGCTCTGACTGTTAGCCGGCTTCAGAGCCAAGGGCGGATCTACAGGAATCAAAGATGTCAGGACGTGGCAGATCTTTTCAATGCCACAATACACAGAGGACATTGTGTGGGCATGCCAAAATCAATCTGACTTCCATTCATCACCTAAACCTGCCTGTATAGGGCTTTGGAGATGCCTTGCCTGTCTAAGACGTCTGTCTGAAGGTCTCCATGTTTGTCTATAACAGTTTGTCTTAAAGCATTAACATTATTCTCACTGCACCTGTGACAAACTCAGTACTTTCAATAAATTGGTAAATACACTACTTCTGGCAGAGCTTCAAAACTATGAGGAAGTGACAGCACAATATGGAGGTATTTTGTAGAGAAACTATGAGTGATGGAAACGGTGATAATGTTATGGAATGTTGTGACTGGTTTGAGAAGTTTCTATGGACAATTTGAATCCAAGTTGACTACAGCTGCCATTGAAGAGAACGCTATAAACCTTTCAGAGGCACCTTTCAATCCTACAGGCCCCGAATATTTCATACTCAAAAGAGATTTCCAGTGGAGCTTTTCTTTAACTCAGCCTTTTATATCAAACCTATTCGTATTCTAACCTTGATCTAAAACCCATGTCTGTAGCCTAAACAAAACAGCCTGAGAAAAGCCATGTCTGGACAAAATCTTACTCCAAAGGTGTACAACAGTTATAAGAAAAACTTAAGGGATGCTGGGTTTTAAAAATATATTTTGGCTGGTGTTTATCCTACTCTTGTTCATTTTAGCAAGTAATTAATAAAAGGTTACTGGGCCCAACTTTATAATATACCACCAATTCTTAAGTTACAAATGTCAATTAAGTAATTCGTAAAGTATCACTGGTTTCTCACCTTCTAATAGGCCAATAGCAAAGGTTAGTGAGTTGACTGTGATTTTAAATCTTAATAGTCATTAATAAAGGGTTTGTTAATCAATGGATCATTAATGGCACATAAGTGATTTATAAAGCATTAGTAAATTATTTAATAAAACAAATAAAGCCCCTTCCAATATGGCACCTTTTATACAAAGGTGCAATATAAAGTTGTACCAGTATGACTTAATCTTCAGTATTTAAGTTGACAGTGGGAGGAGATGAGAGGATGAAAAAGAAACTGATATGGAAAGTAGTGTTTTTTTTTCTAACAGAAAGATAAACTATATGACAACACTAACACAATATCAGTTTCAAAAGACATAAAGAAAAGGGGACAGAGAGGATGAATAAGTATATGCAAGCACTACAACAACTTCACTTCAAATGAGAAAGACAGACACAAAACAAAAAAAAGGATTGAATGGGTGAGACAGGCAGAGAAGTGTAGGGAAACGTGGCATTGAGTGCTGCTATACTTCTAAGAGGTGTGATAAGAACGCCTCAGGGTCCGAAAAAGAGAGGGGAGGAGGCATCGAGTGAATCCTTCATGCTATCTCTCTAGCTCCTACTCCTCCTCATTTGGTCTCTGTTGCTCCCCCAATCTGTAGATGCGTTCCCCTGAAGGCTGACAAAGGGGGCTTGTGTAAACTTATCTCTGCAGTTAAAAAAAAAAAAAAAAAAAAAAAAAAAAAAAAAAAAAAAGTTATCGCCACTGCAGCAGCAGGTGTCTCTGAGGCCCAAGTCATAGCGGTTCCTGTTTAAGCCTCCCATCCCAACAAACCACCGTCTCCATCTCCTCCTTTTCAGTCATCATCTCATTGCCTCTTCTACAGTTTATCTGATAACGGCAGACTTTCCCGAGAATGTTTCAAAACTACACAGTTCAAAAAAAAGTCTTCTCCGTTTTTCACCGTCTCCATCTCCTGACTTTACAGTGTCGAACCTTACTTGAAGGCCAAATAAAAACATACTGTATATGTGACACTAAAGTTTGTAAAGGGACATGTTTTTTCCCAGGCAGGAAAATAGTCTAACATAACACACAGCTAAAAACATTCAAGATGGACTTCAGCTCAGCAATTAGTGATTTTAGACTTTGATCCAGTTGTGAAAAAAAAGAAAAACTCAATGCAATTTATCTTGAATGTGACAAGTAAAAAGAAGTTTTGTTTGTTCTCATTCACAACCACAAGGAAGCATATACATGTGCACGTGCATGCCCATGACGCAATAAACATTCCAGCCAATGATTTTACACTATCCAGTGTTCTACAAGTGGCGGTAAATGCCCCAGCAAAGGCCTGAAAGAGGATGACTGGGTCATGGGTGCAAACAATGCAAGTTTCAAACTAAAGAAAAATCTTCTTTGCAAATGTTTATTTAACAAATGCATTTAACACATTTGTTAGACCTGAAAGATACTCACAATACATTTTGGTTAGTAACACTAAATGAGAACAGAAACTTTGTTTACAAGAAAACTCCACATGACACCTTCAAATAGATTTAGCTGTATATTTTGGAATTTCATTTATATTTTTAAGTGTATTTTACCATATATTATTACTCTAGTTAATTTGATTTAATTAATCTGTCATGGGCAGAGCATGCTGAACAAAATGACAGCCTCAACATACAGAACACACAAAACACATGGTGGACACTGGCCTTCAGTGACTGGCCTGATGGAGGTAATCTGGTCATTATGATAAAATGCCACATGCTCTGAGCAGTTCTAGAGTTCAAAATCAGTGAATGTTATAGCTTTCATGAACTGACTTTAAACAGAATCACTCTAACAAATTAATCCGTAATAGTAAAACAGTGGACTTTCCCCTTTCCTACACTACTTCTTCTACTACTCCACTTTGTTCCACTTTCTTCCACCTCCTCTTCCTCCTCACCCTCTTTCTACTTTCCAAGATGGATAAAGAGGAAATGATGTCGTCATCATTATTCAGAGAGCCACGCACACACAGAAACACATACTGTAGCCCACACACACTCAATGATTAACAGCAACAAAAGAGCCTTTTGCTGTATGGGAGATTGTTATCATTTGATGCATTAATCTCTCTACGTCGCCCTGTCTCTCTCCTTCAAATCTTTGGGAAAAGGAATCACTTTTCCGCCTATCTATAGAAATAGGGAAGACAAAGACAGCCTATACTTTATACAAGAATAGACAGAATTTGAAATGATGCATTCAAAGCCACCCACCTTTAAATGCAGGTACAATAAAAAGACATGGGAATAGTCAGCCACTATCAAAGACATCGCTTTGTAGTTTTATCTCTGTAAGTAGGGTGGAAGATTCAACAGAATAGATTTTAGGTTTTAAAAGGTTCAAAAGCAGCGGGCAGGTAATGACAGAACCACCTTGAAACTTGACAGATGCATATCAAACTCCTTAATTACACTCACTCCATGGCAACTCTTTAAATTACTGCCTCATCACTTCTGTAATTATGGTATAATTAGACAAAAACAAATTGCAATATGATGGTCAATTAAGAGTTGTTAAATAGAAACTGCTAACAGTAAGAAAAAGGCACACTGGGACCTAATCGTATTTCTATTACCACTGTGTTCCTCTCATCGGGAGACAATGATTCATGCTTTGAAAACATTTTCTACAAATCCACATGTTTAGTTTGGGACAATATGTTAATCTCACACAGCAGAACCACATATTCAGACATAAGTCTGCTGAAAAGGGAAAAAATGGATCAAACCTTGATTTCAGAGTCAGTGTGCTGCAGCTGAGCAAACACACAGTAAAAAGTATAGCTTGTACATTTTTAGTCACAGAGGAAATCACTTCACATAAACAATTTTCAAGCAGGACTTGGTTCAAATTTGTTTTTCATTCTGTGGTTTAATAAATTCCATATTGATTATCCATCCCGCTTACTTGCATAATTACACATCCTTTTCCTCAACTTTTAAATCCAAACATGTTGCACCATACAGTATATATTTCTTTATACTAGTTTAGCTTTTTATTTAGCTAAAAACAAAGCACATAATATGATTTTAAACCTGCGAAATTATATTTCTGTGCTAGACCTCTGCGACTCCGTGGTGATGGATGTTACAGGGCATTGATTGGTGCATAAATAAGGTGATGATGTTGCCACTGAGATGCACCTTATGTCACCCTGAGGTCCCCCAAACTGCTGATGGAGGAATGAGTCTGCATGTTGGAGGCACAAACACACACACACACACACACACACATCCGCAGACACAAATACAAAGGCCTAAGTTGACGTACTAAAACTATTATTGAATACTGCTTTACATTATTTATCACACCTCCACGCTCTGTTAAGATAAATGTATGTTACTTTAAAACAACTTTTAAACTATCACTTACAGGACGTGTCCCACTTCGGAGCTATTATATTTTTTTGTTGCTTTGTTTGCAAAATTTCCAATGTTTAGTGTCTAACTTGTTATTCTTTTCCCTTGAGGTTATTTTCACTTTACAAATATTTGCAAAAGTGACAAAAAGACAAGGTGTTTTTCCATGGTGTCATCTTTATGTGCGGATAAGCTAAAACTTTAAACTTCTTACAAAACAGAAATCTCTATTTGAGTTTCATTCTAGTGGGAGAAGACGGACATAGCTAATGATCACAATCCCAAAAATGTTGAAATTGCTGGTTAACCACAAAGCCTGAGGGCAGCTCAATACAATCACACACACATACTCTTTCAAGACACAAAGATGAAATAATCACTTCAATTTCACATCTCTCTCTCTCTCAGAACAAGATTACATTACAGCTTCTTTTTGATGTCTGCCCGGGAGGTTGAGTCCAAGGGTTTGGGAAAGTTTTTATGATGTACTCCTTGAAAGTTTGGATTCAAAACTCATGCAGATGCAAAATACAAGTTCTATTTTACCGTGATGACTTTGCAAAGTGATTCACATCAAAACGCTGTCCCTCTCCTCAGAAAAAATACTCTCCCATCTAAATGGAAAAGTATCTCAATCGCCATTGCTCTTTTCTTCAATTGCATTTCATCTTTTTTTTTTGCTGTTCTTTTCATTTTTTCTGTCTTTGTCTCCTTTACCATTGCTGCTACATATTTATGTTAGAAAGACATAAGAGCATCCATGTGTACTTTCCTCAGTAACCATTCATTTAAAGTGGCATTAAGAGCAACTTCTATTCTGCCAGAAAAAGGTCAAATAATGACCACAGATTGTAAAAGCAAATTAATTCATCTTGTCCTTAATCTGGCTGGTACTCTAGAGCTTGAAGAGACTGCTTGGTGACTAGAAACTTCTCTGTGCAATTCCTGCACTAGGTACAAAAATCTGGCGGAGTAATAAAATGACTTAGGCTCTCTTTAGTAGTGCTGCTCAGTAGCCAAGAGTGATTTATGCCAGGCACATATGAATTACAATGCTAAAATAAAATGGCTGAAAAAGAAAAGGTGTGTTAAATCAATCTTACACTGATAAATAAATGTAACATTATTTTTATTTTTATTTTTTTTAATAGCCCTTATATTTTGGGATGAGTACTGTAATTCAGTTGCTATAATTCAACTTACAGAAATGCATATTTCAGCAGGTGTTGAGTGGATGTATTTTTTTATTCATGAAGTTAAAGAGTTTGTGATAATGCATCTTATCTTTTATTCTTCTGACTTTTCAGGCATGACTTAAAGTATACCTGCAAACAGTACAAATGTTTAAAAATATAGTATTAATGGTGGACATAAAAATCAATACTTTTTTTGTAGGCTCTGGTTTAGTGACATTTTCCCTCTCCATATAAGCAGGCTAAAGGGATATGAGTGTTTAGTATTTTGTGTCAGTCTGGCCTGGTTCCACTTTGTCTGAATACAAATTGACTGAGCTGTTTTTAACCAGTGTCCAACTCAAACCTCATATCTCGTAATGACACCTTTTGTTTTAGCTTAAGGTAATAATCAACATTGTACTCTGCTGAAAGAAAATCTATCATGACTACAGTGTAAATTGTTTTGGCATTTCAAGAGCAAAAATCAAGTACAAAAATGATGATTGCATTTCTTCATGCTAGATGTATGAGGTTTTACCGGCACACTGGAGGTTTTACATTCTGGAGTGTCCTGGTGGCACTGGTGTAATGGGATCACAGAGGTTCAGGCCCTGGAGGACCCTGAAGGCACGCTCTGTCTGCTTAACCAAACACCCCGAACAAATCCTGTACGCTAGTTAAATATGACATACCGGCTGGCTGACTTATCTTCATGTGAGCACACTTAAACAACACACACTCATGCAGACTACATAAATATCATCAAGTCACTTGCGAGAATATTTGCATGCATACGCACACAAACACACGGTCATTCCCATTCAAGCACACCACCGCCCCCTTAAGATGAAACCATTTTAACAGGACTGTCATTACATTGTAGAATCTAAGGAGGAGAAAAGAAATATCAAAACAATGCTTCATCAGCTGAAGGAGAAAATGAGCATTGAATTCTGGACATTCAGGATCATGAACAGTGGAAGAAGGGAGAAAGTGCAGGATCAAGAAAGAGGAATCTGGGCTGCCTTCAAACAGAGGAAGTGTCTTAAAATTGTATATTTCTAAGTATATTGTATAGTATATTGCTAAAGATATTTCTACTCATATCACATTATAGTTGTTATATATTTTTGGTACTTTCATGTACAGTTTTAGATTGTCATAAAAATTATTTATGACATTTATTTGTTATTTTACAACACAGCGTTGCACAATGAAATGTAAGTTGCTTTATGCTGTGCTTAATATACTTCGTTGATCATTTTATACTGGGTGTTTATGCCTGTAGTGGTTGGTTTTAACTTGAAGTTACTTTTTTAAAAAGCAACTTCACACCAGTTGAAATGTTGCTTTTCCTGACCCCCAGTGGTTAAAGTTCTGCCCTTTCCGTAGTCATAAATCAAAAGTCAAAAGTCAAAATATACTCAGGGCGTGATCGCTACACTGTGACATAAGCATTAGTTGTGCTTTTAGGTGCAAGAGACGTGAAATTCAAAACTTTCCAGAAGAAGTCAATCAAAAACAGCTTTTCAGCTTGGTATTACAGTAAGTTACTCTTTAAAAGCTCAATTTTGTACAGTGTACTATAATTCTAAATATAGATTATTCGTAAGAAGTACACCAGAACATGTATTTAAGCTGTACCTGCTGTTCTCAAGAATATTTGTACATGTTTTCGAACGTTTGAACACATTTTAACACAGTACATAGTGTATTTCATGAAGTACTTTAGTTTACTCTTTATAATGAAACTTGTATGTGTACCACTTTCAATATCTCTATATGCTTAAGTACACATGTAAATAATTAATGTCTAAATCCATGATGAGTCAGTGATTAATTAAAAATGTACATGCAGAATGTACAGAGCACATTTACAGAACTTTAAATCACTTATTTAACACACCACATATTTTTTTGATTTAACAAATAATGCTTTTGCTGACCCAAGTGAGGCTAATTGTTGCCAGTGTAAATTGACACCGATTAGTCATGTCCCAAGAAAAGATCCCACCTAATTTATACATTTATTTAAACAACGTAGTTAGGTCATGATCTTCAGAAAGCTGTTTTTGTTATAATAATGAGATAATAGATTGTAATAGAGTCATCTTTTTATAACCATTTTAACAAATGAATGAGCACAGCTACTATGACAGAGATTGTGTTACTTGGGACTATGTAAATGCAATTGTAAAATCACCTAAAGCTGATTACTTCAAGTCGTCGGCGTATTGGTGTGCATCTATTAGGCTGATGTCAACACTAATGAGAATATTACAACTGGAATAATGATTACCATTGTGATATTACAACACACTGCTGTTAAACAAAATCTAGTATACGACAAAAAGCACCAAGAATGGATCTTTGAAATTCTTTAGTAATAGTATGTGTGCAGGAAAAGAATAGCATTACTTAACCACCGTGTACTGTATAAGCAGCAGCCATATTGTAATAATAAAGTTATTTCGTGCTCCGTTTCTTTCTGTTTTTCTACATGGACACCCATCCTCCTCTTCTATCTTTTGCAACTCTGCCATAATGCATTTTTTCTCCTTTTTTCCCCATCTTACACTCCTTCTCTCTATCTTGTTCCAATAAAGTCCTACATGCATTTCTAGCTGGACTAACATATCTTGTAGCGGATTCAGCGCCCTGGGTCAATTTCCCTCCAAATGAGAGCATTATCTGCGACAAGCTGTCCCCCGATGTAAGCCAGTGCCCCTGCCGGCTTCATTTGTTTCAGGGAGACAAACAGAAGGCTAAAAACTCTCCCTGCGTTTTGTTGTCACTGCCTGATGGCTCTGTCAGACTCTGTGTTTCGTTATTTGGTCTGAGGCATGATAAGGAACAACCAACCGACTGGAACAAGAAGCCTCTGCTCACGCTTAAAAGACTGGAAGGGCAGCATGGAAGAGAAGGAGGTGGGAGATGTGAGTGGGGAAAGGAGGGTCAGACAGGAGGATGTTGATGTAGAAAAAGGGTCTTTTAATCTGAGGCTCTTTTTCTTTTTGGTCAATAAAGTTGTACAAATGATACATTGGTTCAGGTGTTCAGCTTAGAACAGGGCTTTTTAAACAATTTCTGACCAGCATGCAATTGAGCGAATTTGGGGCTTTTTGGGGCTTCGAAGCTTCAGTGAGAATTACCCACACATTTGCAAAGCTTTGTTGGGGGTTGGGGGGTTTGGGGGGATGAGAGATGAGGACAAATATCAGACTTTAAGGATCCTCCTAAGGGAGTATTTCTGCTCCACATGCACAAATGCGGTCCCACGGGCAAAGGGCTGTGACGAGCGCAAGCTCGACCCTCACTATGCGCTCGCAACTGCTCAACACTCGCTCCCTCATCAAGTTGACTTTTGAGACTTTGGATGTGGGGATGGAATAGACAGTGGCTAGTGTCTCCCCTCCTTCTATGCACAGCATTTGAATATTGATATGGACGTTGATTACATGGCAACAGTAGAAGCTTCAAAACATTTGGGTCAGACCTAGAGATTAACCCACTGTGATTTTTGTGCTCCCCTGTTGTTTTTCTTTGCACATATCCTCCTGATTTTTGCTGCATTCTCCTGCATTAAGATTGTTGAGGGGGAAAAGTGAATGCAGGGACAGATGGCAGTGAGTGACTTGTCGTTTGACTTTAGGATTACTGGTCTCAGTCTGAGCTTTAGCCTGCTGGGAGGCTGTGAAGAGCAGTTTTGCCATGTGAACATTATCTGTCCCTCTCATCACTCTCTACAGCCTGCCTGTTCACACAGCTGATGATCTCTAAAATCTGAAAACGTCAGTCTGAGAAGCAACAAACTGTGATTTCTTTTCCAACTTGTATATCCACCACATAAAAACTTTGAAAAAGTAAGAAAACATGAAGCAATGATGGGGCTTTTCAAAGTGTATGAGGTAATCAAAGCCAGTGAGCTGAACAGGTAAATATCTGATTATTAAATAATGAACTTCAGGTAAGGTTTGTCTCCCCAAAATGTATAATTTTACTGTAATATTCTTCTGAAAACAACACCCTAAGTTCCCTGTTGGGTTTAGTAAAATTTGTATTAGTAGTCTATTTATTAGAATACCAGAAGTATCGCTTCATTAAACTAAACAAGCTGGAAGAAGAAAAACAATAGATGAAAAGTCATGAGAGAGAGTGAAGGGGGGCAAATGAAAGAGTCTCATGTGAACATATTGAAATGGCTGGAGGCTCCGAGTGACAGTCCATTACTCCTCAGGATTAGTTATATTGGTATTAGAATATAGATCTAATCACCTCAGTCAACTCAGTTAATTAGTTCAAACAGGTGTCATGGTACACTGACTACAGTAAAGACAGACAAAGCAAATATTAGCACTGAACACACTCACTGAGTTGACTCCCCATCACACACATGCACATATGCAAACTAAAACATTGACACCATCCCATTCAGAATATAGTCTGCTCTCTGTTCATACAACGATTTATCCATGCACGTGTGCGCGGACACACACACACACACACACACACACACACACACTAAAATGCGATGAGGAGAAGAGCGGGAAACAAAGTATTGAGACAGAAGGGAAAGCCAGAAGAAGGAAGGAAAGGAGGCAATAAACAAAACAAAAATTTAGGACAACATTAAAATGTCTTAACCTGATTTGGGCATCATTCTGGCTGAATTTTAACATTAGTAAATCACAATTTCTTTCAAATTTTTGAAAGTAATTTTTTGATCAGTGGTTCCCAACCTTTTTTGCTTGTGACGTCTTAACATGAAGCAATGTCTAATTGTAATCTCTTGTCACTGGGTGCATGTCTTTGACGGTTTCATTTGAATAATTTCTTGAGGCTAGAGGTTCATACAGTATACAGTTTTTCATAAAAATAAAAGCAAACAGTAAAGAAAAGTAAAAAACAAACAAACCATAATTTCGTAAGGTAGAACTTTGATTTCTGATTGACTAGTTTGGGAACCATGATAACATCGTCTTTGACCAGACCAGCCTCTGCCCTGCATTTCCCATTGTGTGCCAGTGCTACGCAAATGACAACTACCATGGCTAAATGGCATGGGGTCAGCATGTCAAGGCTGCAGCACCATTTCATCACATCAGGCTGAGCCTGACGGGCCCCATGGGTGCCCAGGTGCTCACCAGTGAGCTCCACTTCCAGTACTGGCTCCAGGAAAGTGCCCTGGTCTCCCTAATCCAGGTCAGGTAGCTTTTTGTCGAAATCCTCATTTCATAAGGATTTTGGAATCGCTCTTAGTCTGATCCTTAGAGATGGGGTGGACGCCTCCCTGCAGAGGAAATCCTGGCACAGCAAACTGGGAGGATACCACAGGCTGGAACCAGAACATGCTGGAGAGATTACATATCCCATCTGGCCTGGTAATTCCTCGGGATCTCCCAGAAAGAGCTGGAGGACGTGGCAAGGGAAAACAACGTATGGGCTACCTTGCTTAGCCCATTGCCACCACGACCCGGATGGAAAATGACTGGAAGGATGGATGGCTAAGTGGTGAAACAAATGCTCAGTGCTTTAAGCTGCACTTCCTTCTCTGACTGCTGCATGCTGTCTCCAAAACAACCCAGTCTCATTGTGTAGAAGAACGCATAATCTCTCCCGTGATCTAACTTTGTTGTATCAGTTTTTTCCCCACATTTATCTCCACAAAATTTCTAATTCGCTTTTTCTAATGTGTCTTGGTGATGTTTGAAAAAATGATTACGTAATTACACTAAGCTGTGATGGTCGGCTTGGTTCTTGATAGGTTCCACCCTTGTGCCAAAATGTGATCTTTTAGCTCTGAACAAGCTTCAAAATCTCCTCAAAATGGGACACACCACACACACTACATCTGGATTTTTCCAGTCTGTGGTGTCATTGGGCAGATGTCACTTGAAATGTGTAGAATCCCTTTTTTCACAAAAAATTCTTCTTAAAATTCTTAAAATTGCTTTCACAAAGTAGAGGAAGGGAGGTGGGGGCATGGGGCAACCACCAACATCCTCTTACAATTTGTCAACATCACCACTGGCATGCAATAGAGGCAACAAATCCTCCTGACCATGATCTCATTAGTTTATGGTAATTATACCAAGCTCTCATGAATAATTTGACAATGATATATAATGTCCCAAAATGCTAGTAGCTTTACAAAAAAGTGGGGGAAAAAATAAACAAAGGAACAAAAGTAGTTGGAAGACTTAAGAGGATTTTAACAAAAACACAATTCAAATGTCATGGACAGCAAACTTGTCATATTTGTAGCATATTCAAAGAGCGTGGAAAAATAAGAGAATGACAAAACAAACACAAGAAAGGATGGAAGAAGACAAGAAAAAGAAAAGTTAGAAAAGAGAGAAATAGAAGGAATAGGAGAGAGGACAGATGAAAAAATGAAGGAGTCACAGAAGAGTAATAGATTAATGGGCTCAAAGGAAGATGAAAGAGTGAAAGGAAAAGGAGAAAATAATGTATGGGGCTGGAAGAGGAGGAGGATATATGTGGAATGTTTAAAAGGTAGAAGATTGAACAGGAAATAGAGAGAGTAAAAAGCATGGAAAAGTGGTAGGGAAAGGGCAAAAGGATGCGGGGAGCGAGACAAATAGTGTGAAGGAATGGAGAAGGAAGAGGGAAGGAAGGATAGAGGAAAAAAGTAATAAAAAGATGAGGCAGCAGAAAATGGCAGGCAGGGACGGAGGGGGGCTGGATGGATGGGGTGTAAAACAGGTGAAGAAGCAAAATAGAGGAGAGAAAGGATTAGAGGGAAATGGAGTGAAAGGGGCTGGTGGGGAATGTAATAGACGGAGAAAGTGACATGGAGAAAAGAAAAGAAAAAGATTGGGAAAAATTAGACGAAGACAACAAATGAGCGAAGATGGACAGAAGAGAAAGAGGAAGAGAGAGAAAGGAAGACAGAAAGACCAGATGAAAGAACGAGGGATGTGTTGCAGAAAGGGTGTAAAAGAGCATTTCGGATATAAAGAGGACAGACACCAATTGAGTGAGAGAAAGGCAGAAAAAAAGGGAAAGGGTTGGTGTATGAGAGAAGGACAGTGAGTAAAAAAGAGTAAGACAAGCATACAGGGTGAGAGAAACAGAGACTGATGGTGTGAGCGAGAGAGAGAGAGGGAGGTGGGGGGGGGGAGTAAGGTATATTGCAGGACTAAGTGGCCAGAGCGCAGCCTGCCAAATACAAAATCAATAGACACTATCTCAGTCCGACCCCCTACTGCTGAATCCATCAAAAAAATTTAACGATTCCCCAGTAAAAGATGCAGCAAGGCAGCACCAGAGAACCTCTGTGTGTGTGTGTGTGTGTGTGTGTGTAGATTTTTATGGAGACATCGTGTGTGTTTTGTGTGCATGCACACAGTGCAAGTGTGAGTGCTTTACAGACAATATACAGTATGTTTGCATGTGTATACTGAAAAAGAGGTAAGTTTGTGTGCGTGCGTGAGAATCAGTTTGCTTCACTGTCAACATGACAGGTCTATGTATCTGTCTGTGTGTGTGAGTATCCAGGACAGTGTTAGTGTGCGTATTTCACCTCTGTGTGTGTGTGTGTGTGTGTGTGTGTAAGCTGACAAGCAGTTTATGCCAGAAGTCATTTCCAGGTACATAAGCTAAAACGTTGCCGCCATTTTATGGACTTGCAATTGTGTTGATGTTGTCAAGGTCTCTTAGTCCGCCTGACACACACACACACACACACACACACACACACACACACACACACACACACACACACACTGCTGACAGGCTGACTAACTGGCTGTGAGACTGCTACGCTAACTCATGGCCTCTTAGGTGCTGCACTATTATTGGGAGTGAATATGCAGGCAAGGAGAGGGGTAAGGGGACAAGAATGAGGAAAAGAAAGAGAAATAAAGAGAGGCGGATGAGCGTTAAGGATAGAAGGACACAGTGGGGAAAAGGGGAGATTATGGAGGACAAGGGGAAAAGGAGGAGTGAAGAGGGTGGAATGGCAAAGAGGAAAGATAGGTGGTGGGGTGAGTAAGACAGATAGATGGAGGGACAGAGTGACTGAGGGAGAAAGTGAGAATGAGTGATGGAAAGAGAGACAGAGAGAGGGGAGTGTAAATTTGCATAGGGGTGAAATTGAAGTAGCTTTGAAAGGCAATTCAGCTAAATCAATTTGAAGTCCTCTATTGAAGGACTAGGGGGATCTAAATAACTCTTCTTAGAGGTCCACACATACACGCACACACAAACATTACATCTAGATATGTAAGCATACACATGCACCCCCCCCGCCCCACACACATATTCATGCAAGCACACTAGTATCTAAATTTGGAAGCACATTCAAAAGCATGCATGTCCTTTTTAGTGGAGTACAAGCATGCATGTACACACACACACACACACACACACACACACACACACACACACACACACACACACACGCACACACACCTCGGCTTCAGGTGCACACCTGTTCAGCCCACCCCACTGCAGCATCTGTCCCACCTCTGCTATTAAGAGTCCAGCAAAGTCTGCCTTGATTTATGGCCATGAGCTTGTGTGTCTGTGTGTGTGTGTTTATATAGGACTATAGTAATAAGCCAAGCGAGTACAGTATGTGTGCACGAGCAAATGGATATGACTGTATGTGTGTGTGTGTGGGTGGGTGTGTGATGTATGGCATGTGCAGTCAGACTCAGAGCCCTAAATGGCTCCTCATCCATTCAAATCTTCTCTATTTAAACAGGAGATTCAGCAAGCAAGACAAAGACATCAAATGAGTCAAAACTGAGTAAAAAGAAAGAGGCAGAAATATAGGAGGAGTGAGAACGACAGATGCTATCAGCATTATGCACATATCTTGACCCTATTACCAGAACCTTTATATGAATTCACAATACCTCAATACTGCTACCAAACATATAGTGACACTTCTGTCAGAAACATACACGAGATCATGTTGATCAGAATTTAACCAGATATCTTTTATTAATACATTTCATTCATTGGCATTAAAATTTTGCATCACATAGAAATATGACTTTATTTTTAAGTGTAAATGTATACTGTATGTCAACAGTTAGTTTGTGTGTATTTCAAAATAGCTTGTTCTGCAGAGCATACCTTATCGCAGGCAAGATCGTTTGTTTTCACACAACTAGCAATACGATGGACACAGAAAACCAGCAAAGAAAAGAAACATGAGAATCTTAAGAATGTGAGGGAGTTCATAGTCAGTAAAAGTTCAGTAAACTGAATCTAATAACTAAACATTGCGCCAGTGTTGCCATGCGCCAGGACAGATATCCTAGTTTTGCAATGCTCTGTTTGCTGCCAGTTTGTTGAGAAACTAGACTTTAAGGACTCAGTGTCCTTAAAGCATGATGCCATGTGTTTGGAATTTATTCCACACATTTTTAAAGATAATTTCCTTGAAGTTTTCTTTCTTGGAAGAAGAAAAAGGCTTGTCGGACTTTACAGTTTTTTTTACGATTGCTTAAGCACAATTTTGAAAACAGAGCTCATTTTTTCAAAACACTACACACAATTCACACAAGTAGCAGAACACCTCAGATCGTTTGCAAAATGAAACACCTCATTCAAAACTATACAATCATTTATAAAAACCCAATTTTGGCACCTTATGGCACACACATGGTTCATACGATCTCATTCTGTTTGAACCAGTTACACACTACTGTGCTCAATCTAAAACACTTAACATTTCTACTTTTCTAATGATATAGTCTGGGTTTGATTTTTTCAGAGGTATTGTTAGAGTAAAGTACATGAATATATTGACCAAACACAATACACAAGACCAGTAATGCACACTGATGAAAATATTTATTTCTCTCCACATTGTAAAATCAGTCAATGCGTCCTTGCATTTCCAAAAGTTGCATTTTGCACTGAAAATCAGAACAGAACATATTCTAAATGGAATATAGTACATAAACACAGTAAAAACAAAAAGAAAGCATAAATTCCATAAAAAAATAAATAAAAAACAACCTAAGCATTATCTCTTCACCTAGCTGGATATGGCCATAGCACTTCGTTCACATCACAGGCTGTCCTGTCCAGACAGCGAGGGAAGAATCTTCTTGAATGGCAAATCCATCCTTGCACAGACCCTGCATCAATTTGGTCGCAGGCCTCCACCATGGCTTGAATGAGGGGTATCCTGACATGGAGATCATAAACTTTCCAGCACCATGCTGAAAAAAAACTCCTCAATAGGGTGACAGTAAGGATTTTTTTTTCCAAAGTTGTGGAGTTTAGGACCAGAGCAGATCGGTGGAAAGATAGATTGTCCCAGATGACAATGTCTCCCTCTCCCTCTTACTGCAACGTTGCCTTCCATTTTTGTTGAAAACAGGTTTTTGTAGTGCTTACTCCTGATTGGTGAGTTTACAGTTATGCACCCAAGTGTCTGTACATCTGACGGCCGTGTTTGATCAGTTGGTTATAGGTGTGGTATTTTGAAAGGCAGTGCCTTGAAATGGCAAACAAGTGACATCATGTTGTGATTTTTGTGTCTAATGTAGAGAAGTGTGTTTAGTGTTTTGCAAAAAGTGTGAGGCTGAGAATGTGCTTATAGTTGTGCAGATCTGGGCTGAGGTTTTGCCCCTTGAGTGTCAGGTTTCACTAACTGTGTGTTATTTTTAATTTTAGTGTGTAAGCAATCGTAAAAAACTAACATCCAGCTGTCAGAATGCTGTTGAGTGTGGTGTGCATATGAATTGCTCGGTTATGTTACATAATACTCTCAAATACAGTCAAAATAGTCGAAGAGAACAGTTTGCTGGCGTGTTTATAGTTTTGGTTGGGTGATAGGGTATGGAAAATTGATCCAAGGTTGTAGAGGAAAATTATTATAGAGTCTCTGAAGTATTGTGACGTTTTGAAACTGCATTAGAGAGATGTGGTGGTACAGTGATTTTATTTGTGTGTGCATTGTGTCCCCAAACAGTGATATGTACACTTGAGACAGTGAATGCAATGGGCCCAGGGGGGAATGTTTGTGTCCGAAAGGTATTTGTGATAATGATATAGAGACGGGTGTGATCTCATGTCGTTCGCTCCCAAGTTGCTCTGCTGCCATCACCTCTTCTTGGAAAAAGAGAAACACAGGCACACTTGTTTCTTGTTTTTCTACTACAATAACAATAGCAAGAGTACATCAAAAGATACATATTTGTCCAAAAATATAATAAAATATATTATTCTGCAACACTGATCGATTTTGTATTTTACTTTGGTTTTATAGAAACCAGAGAAAAATCCAAGAAGCGTTGATTTATGACGTGTCCTATCAATTATGTTTTCTGTTCTGTTTTTTGCACTTATTGGTAATAGTGTAAAGCATTTCCCATCTTCTCTTGGAAAAAAAAAAAGTAAAATTTGTAATTTTTTTTAACTTTGATGTACATTCTTGAAAGGTTCATGACTAGAGAGCTCCCTTTGTTTTTTAAAGTGTAAGATCAGCTCATATTAGGGTTTTTAAAATGAGCATTGTGACATCTTTCTTTGTCCACTTTTTGTCTGAGGGAACTGATGTGTGTTCTCCAACTGCAGTGGAAGAAAAAGAACAGGAACCCAGCATACAGACTTTCACTCCCTGTATGCTTAATCCAAATTAATAAGACAACATGTTGACTAAGTATCTAGCTGACCTATCAAGCCACCCTGCCACCCATCACTCCTGCCTTTCCTCTTTTTTTCCCCCTCACAATCCATCTCCTCCAGCCTCCTTGTGTCTTTCCACCTCCTGCCTCACCCTCGGTGATGTATGGCTACTTTGATACACACCTTACTGTGGTCTTGTTTCTCTTCTTTGCTGACATCACATGGTCTTGCTGTTGAGCATGTATTGTCTTCACATCTACATGTATGTGTGTCCCTCTGTTTGATTCCCCTTTGTGTCAGTGTGTGCACGTATCTGTGTATGTTTGACTGTATGAATGTTAAGCATGCAAATTTCCCCATAGGAGTCATTGACATCTTACTGAGTGAGTGCGTGTGTGTGGCGCAGGTGTATATTTTGTGGATTTGTGCTGCAGGTGCATTATGGTTGTGTATGTGCCAACTTCAGTGTGTGCACATCTCTCTGTGTGTCCACATTTGTGTGTGTATGCATGTTTGTACCTGTATATCTCTGGTGGTCCTAGAGATAGCTGATACAAATTACATCCCAGCATCAGCCATCTATCTCTGTGTGAATGTGTATGTGTGTGTGTGTGTGTGTGTATGCCATCCCTACATGACCATTCTCAGTGAAAATTACTTTTCTTCGCTACGCTTGACGTTTCTCTACACTTTTTTTTTTTTTCTCTCATCCTCCCTTCAGGTTTGCTCTGTGCCTCGATACTGTAAGACTTATTTACATTCACAGCCAGGCTGAATCCCCCAGGAGTCCCACAGTCGTCCAGCGTGTTGCAGTGACAGAGACAAGCGATGCTTTGTGCGGTGGGCCAATCCTGGCTCTCTCCAGTTTTGGCTCAGTTTGTCTTCTTTTCTTTCTGGGTCGCCTTCTCTTTTTCTCTTTGTCTTTCTCTCTCTCTCTCTCCCTCTCTTTGTTTGCTGAGTAACACAGACATTACATCAGCCAAATGCTTGTTAAAGTCTCATTTGATTAACCAAAACTCTTTTGTAGCTCTTATTATTAGCAACAAATTCCACCAAAAAAACTAACACATAATTTGTCCTGTAAACAAGTTATTCCTGTGTAGCCACAACCTGATACTGTTGCAACAGTACTGTACATACTGTTGCATTTGGGAGACATATTCCTTCATTACTATGAAAAATGGCAGGTGTAGTTTCTTTCTCTCAGCTAGCATATGTGCAAGCAGTGGATCTACCTTCCAGTCTCAAAAATGCAGTTGTGGTTTTGTTTCAGAATAAACCACGTCACCTCCCGTTAGTCCTTGTTTTATTTTGAAATCACTTCCTGTCTTGTCGTTTCAGTTCCTGCCCTCATGTCTGCTTTATTAGCCACACCTGCTCCCCAGTAAGCACCTGCCCCTGATCAGCCACTTCCCTACTTAGACCGGTTCCCTTCGTTTGTTCACTGCCAGATTGTCTTGTGTTCTCAGCCAAGCTTTCAAGCCTTTGCTCAAGCCCTGTTTTTTTTGGATCAGATTGTGACCTTGCTTTGTTTTCATTGAAAACCAGGATTCTGCCTCACCCTTACCTGTACCTTTGTCTCACTGACTGACTTTTGGATTTTTTTACCACGGCCTGTCTCTGGACTCTGCCTCGCCCTTGCCTGTGCCATGCTGCCTGACCTTTTGGACATTCCATGCCTCTAATTCTGTATTTTTGCCCAGACGGTTTGTGTTTGTTACCTTTTTCTATTAAAGCTCCTTTAATAAGACATCCTTGCTGTCTGCTCCTGAGTCCACTCCATGTTGTCTGACAACATGGCTATGTTCATTGCAATGAAGGAGTAGGGCAGCAAATTTAATCATATGTTTAGGCTGTGGCTACACATAAAATACTCATCAGTAACATGAGTTAATTGTTATTTTTGGTATCTTCAGGAGAACTTTCACTAATGAAAGAGTTGTAAAAATGACACCCTTAACCATAAAACGGGAGGGAAAAATAGGCTAGCATGTTTCTTGTCCCATTTGAATTATTGCGATGTCGCTGTGTGCCCAGATTTCAGCAATGACTTTGTACAATGTTAACATAACTAATAAAAATTATAGCCAAAACTTTGAAAATATGACTTAGCTCTTTATACATGTAAGCTCTCAAAAATTCCACCCAAAAAAAAAAATTTAATGGATGACTTTAGCAAGATATTTTCAGCGTGGCTTCTCACACAAAGGCATCACTTTTGGAAAAATATATGTAGTAACTCAACCAAACTGTGTGAGTCTATCACACATTGGACTGACCAGTGGAGAGCTCATTTCCAGACTAGCCAATAAACTATTTGGACCATCACGGTGTCTTGATTTTACTGATGGCCTTGCACCCTCCTGTACTAATGTACTGAATGTAGTGTATTTCCTGTGAACCCATGAGGGATCAGATTTGTGTTTACCAGCAATTCCACAATCTTATTGGATGTTGCTAAGCTCCTGTGTTTCCCATCCCTTTTCTTCACTTTCGCCTCACTCTCTCTCCCTTTCTTGCTTTTCCTTTCTCAGTTACACGTATGTCATTTAGCTGATCTGTCCACTTCACTCTGTATCTGTTTTTAGTGTTTGTCCTTTATTTTAATCTTTCAGTCTGGGTGCATGTTAGCAGGCTGTTTTAAAGGTTTTTTAAATGGTTTTAAAAAGGTTTAAAATTTTCTGCTTCTGTCTCCCTTTCAGGCCAATTGACTTTATGCAGACATTATCACTTTTAAGACATAAAAAAACAATTTTACCAGCAAATATTCAATACTAAACCAAACAGGAGTAAACAGCTTTGCATTCTTGCAAAAGAATGTGAAATTACAACAAGTTTATGATGTTTGTCTTCTGGTAATCCAATTATATAAAGTGATAATCTGAAAATAGAGTGTGAATGATTGCGGTTTGTATTGTCTAAATTAACTTTTCATTCATAAAGTGAAAAAAAAAAAAAAAAACACCAAAGGACCTCACACTCCCTTAAAACATGTCATGCCAAATCAGAAACTGCAATTACAAAGCAAAGCAGGACACCATAACATAAATTATATGTTGCCTACCTAAGGTTAGCTCGGGTTGTTTTTTAGAAACACAGTTAGATTCTGACTGTGTGTGTGTGTGTGTGTGTGTGTGTGTGTGTGTGTGTGTGTGTGTGTGTGTGTGTGTGGGCGTGTGTGTGTATATATTTTTATTTTAAAAATATGTAATCAAAATACAGTTAAAGGGTATTTAAAAGCCCTGCAACCTGTATCCTTGTATTGCATTATTAGATGTTTGTAGGTCTGAGATTTTTCTATGTATCTAGGTCCTTGCTGTGTCTGTCCATCTGCCTCTACTCTCCCTCTTCCAAAACTGAAACTGCACCCAGAAACACCAATGACAGTAAAATTATGGCCCAGTAATTGCAATGGTGCTGGGTTTGGTCCTGGGATACCATCCGTCTCCAGGCAGCCAAACTACTTTTCAGGAAGCAACCACTGGAACTGATTTACCTCCGAATTTATTTGAGGCACCACTCTGCTTCCTTCTTCTCTTCATTTTTATTCTTTCATTTCATCTCCTATTTTTTGAGTTCTCATCTTTTTCAATCTGGATTTAGTATTACCCACTTTTTCTGTTTATCCTCCATCACTCTCTCTCTCTCTCTGTTTTTAAATGTGATTTTCAGACTTTAGTTTTCCCATTGAATAAGTGGTAAAGTTGGTTTACAGCTCTATTATAGCTGCTGAGACTGACCTGCTCTTTACTTATTAACTACTAATTAAGTTGTAGATAGGCCACATCAATTCTAAGTCTAAAATCATTTCGACATAAAAAGTGTTTGTGTTTAAGGCAAGGTTAAAAAAATCTAGAGATTGTGTTGTATGTTTAGAATAAAGTAAAACTTTCGGAATTTAGAATAACATGGATGGATTGAGTTTATAAAGAATAAAAACGTGTACATATCTGTTTACGTGAATGCGTGAGATATTTTAGGATTTAAGCATTGGATAAAAAAGGTGGGTGGTGGATGTGTGCAACATAGCTCTAAAATAAAACATTTGGATGGTGTTTGCAATTTTATTACTGTGTGTGTGTGTGTGTGTGTGTGTGTGTGCGCGTGCGTGCGTGCATGCGCGCGCGTGTGTGTGTGTGTGTCTCTCTCTATTAGTAGTAAAGTTTGAGGCTCATCCTTTGGAGAGGCTGATGGGATGTTAGGTTCCATTTTAGGAGGCAGCCGTGCTTATAAATCGCTTGATGTTGTTTTGCTGCAGCGGAGGGGAAACATGCACAAGAGATGAAAAGCATTTGAAAATGAAAAAAATGAATGACAAAAGGTGAAAGTGGGCTGAGTGTCTCTTTTGTTGCCTCACTCCCTCCCCGCCCTCCCTCCTCTCTCTTTCTCCACCTGAGTGATTGTTGCTTGCCGGTGTTTTCGAGCAGAGAAGCACATCTTTCTTTCCTTGACGGTTTCCCCCCTCCGAATGCTTTCTTAAAATCGCCAAATCAAAGCGTGGACAGCTAAAAGTTTTTGTGGCACAGATGAGTGAACAAAGAAATAATTTCTGGACCAAATCATTCCCCCCCAAGTGAAAAGTTCGTCTCTGGTTCCCTATCAAAGAAAGGAAAATTATTTTATTTCACAGGCTAAGAGTACTGACACTACGATCAAATGGTTACAAGAGGGAAAAAACATTGTTCCCTTTTTGGAAGTATCCTTGTACAGGAACATGTATTTCATAGGCCCAGATGTTTTGTACCATAAATATGTGGAGAGTTGCTTTTTTGTTGTCGAGTTGTGTTGAGACATTATTTTGGAAATTGGGTTGCCAGGCATCGAAATGTGATCTGTATCCAAGTTAAGAAATATTCGATCTTGCCCGTGTGTCTACAGCTGGAATTTACATCTCGTTATCTGCATTCTATCCATACTCGGGGTGACTTCTTGTTGCCAATCCAGTCCTAATCTCATCATTTTTTAGCCCAGGTCCTGTTTCAGTCACAGCCCACATACAGTCTTACTTTTGACTATAGTTTTACTTTGGCCTTTGTTTTCTCTTCCACATAAGTTTGGCCAACCTGAGGGTTAGTTTAAAACCCCTATGGTTGTCTGGCTGCTCATGTTTCCTGCCCTGCTTGGCTTCTTTATAAAGATATTGCTGCATTCCCATATCTCAGCAGCTAACTTGGTACATAGTTACTGTGGCCAAAACTGCAAAAATAAGACTTCCGTTGTATGACACCAGAATGTTCCTTTAACCTTTAAATGCAAGCAATGGACAGTTGGCCTACTAGATTTGACTGGATTAAATTGCAAGAATACTTACATGGTATACATGGTACTGTGGCTCCAATATGCAATTTTCTTGCATTATCCCCTCTGTACGACCAACCAAAATAAAACAAGCATAGATTTTCAGTAAGTTCAACAAGTTTGTTAATTAATACTTTCCACCCACAGTGATGCCATGTCTACATGCGGTAATGATGATGTTTTCATCCCATGAGCAGATAATTTTTAACTAGTCACACTGTGTGATTTACATTTACACCTTGGTGCTTCTGGCTGAGAGCCAATCATATTTAATGCGTAGGCTACTGAGTGTGTTTCCACCTTACATTAATCTTTTAGTTTTTTCTTATCAAGAAAGATTTTTGGGTATGGGCGGCATTTTCATATCACATGTAAATGGGCCCTGTGATTTGGTAAGGAAAAGCTCTCCTTGTAGTTGTTCATCAAGCCTGTCTTAACAAGGTGCCTGGGTTATAGCAAATGCTATCTCATTCCTGTGGGCTGTGTTTCTATATAAGTGTGTATTCTGCACCACATTTCTTCAGGTCTATGGAATAATTGCGTGACCTCTGCTCACCTGTCTAGGTGTAGGACTGTGTCTACCGCAAGAACATTATTTGTCTGGTATATCGAGGTCTGACTACAAAATATACACTTGTCCTTTATTTATTGAAGTTATGTAAACAATAGTTTTGAATGTTTATATGATTTCCCACGTTATTTAGAAACTGTTCCAGTGAAAAATGTGTGAAGAGACAGTGAAAAAATCCCAATGGTTATGAGTTAGATTTGAAACCGTAAAATTTAAACTAGTTTGAAAAATAAATATTTACTTAATTAAGAAAAAAACAGAGGGAGCAAGATGATTAATGGACAGTAACTTTGAATAAAGTTCATTTATTAAAAAAAATAAATCTCAAAATGAAATGTATCCTGAAATGTATCCACAATGACGAAACCTCAAGAGGCTTATAAAAGCCAAGAAATAACTTGAAAAAGAAAGATGACTTAATGTTACTGTTAGAGCTTAGATTACTGGTACAGCGCTTTGGGAACCATTTCAATGGTTGAAAAGCGCTATATAAGTAAAAAGTCCAGTCCATTTACTTTAGCTAACCGACAGAACAAAGACACATGGTGATTTTAGTGTGACAAGCACAAGTAAATAAAAATAGGAAAGCTAAACCTTACCTTAACATTAAACTTCTACAAGCTCTTCACAGCAGCCACTTTAATTCTACATGTATATACAGATGTATTCTACATTTGACCGCAATTTAGTAATAAAAGTATAAACATAAAGTAATAAACAGATATTTTTTTCTTAACCACTAAAGCAGAATTGGATGTGCTTGCTAGCTTAAGTTAGCTAAACTGAAGCAGCACATTTTGTAAATGTTTGTAAAGAAAAGTAAACAAAAATAAATAAATACATTATTACTTCACGTGGAATAAAATGGTCAATGTTCAATGTTCATGCAAGTGACCAGGTTGCCCAAATTCAAATGAGGAAATAAGAATTATACAAATATAAATTTTCTGAAGTGGAACTTTATTATTTATAAGCTGCAGTTAAACAAAAATGAGATAAAAACAAGCTACTAAGCATTTCAACAGCCATGGTAGGTGGGGCTTACATTTTTGAAATATGCTATAAACTCAATTTAGAGGAAATGAGATAATGTAACTAACTGGAATTAATCACCACAATTTAAAATACTCCAAAAAATTAAGTACACTCAAAATGATTAAGTTATTACTTCAGTAATTCATTTTTGAGTTAATGCCAATTCATGTGGATGAGTATGTTAATTTGCTTCTCTTATGTAGATGTACTGGTTTTACAGTGTTTGGCAGTACTCTGGGAAAGAAGTTTCAAAACTGCCGTTCTTTTTCTTTCAGTCTTTTGTGTTGATAAATGGTTGCTTGAATTGCACCTGTTTCTAGCAAATCAAATCTGTTTGGACATTGAATTTCAAAAGAAGAATGATCTGTCAGTGATATATCAACCAGATCCACCTTTTGGTGGGCCATTCTTTGCAGAGAAAAGCTACTTGATTGCGTGCCTTCCTTCTGTTTGGAATAATTTCAGTGTTTCACTTCACAGAGGATTGCGAGATATTTCTCATTTACAAACGTATAAAAACCACAACTACCACCACCAGCATAAAAAAAAACTCACTTTTGTTTAGAACTGGCATTTCAAGGCTTTGCTGACAGAAGAGGTTAAGGGAAAAGAAAGTGGTGACGTCTTGTCCATTGAGAATGCCTTTGGAGAAATACAAAATAGTGATTGTTCGACAAAGTTGATGTGTTGGTAAAAGTAAGAAAAGCAGTGTAACAATACAGCTATCGTTACAGTGTGTGTGAGTGAATGCTGAGCACAATGTATTAAAGTGAATGTATGTGTGTGACTATGTGAATATGTATGTCAACAAAAGTACTGTTGTTTTTATTGTGCTATTTGCCATAACAAAATGTCGATATATGACAATGATTTCTTATTTTATTTCAGGCTTCCTTGTGTGCATGTGTGTACAGTATATATGTGGGAGAGAGAAAAAGAGAGAGCATCAGGTTTATGTTGACAAGGATGCAAATATAATAAACCTCCTATTCATATTGCCAAATGCGGTGCAATTTTCCTGACATTTAGCTCGCTACATTTATCAAGACACAGAAAAGTGGGAGTTTTGACAAGCATGATTCGCTTTCCTTTGTACATTAGTACACAACAGTAAACCAGATTGTATTTCTGGAGATTTAGAAAATTATATGACATGAATTTTAGCAGGTAGTGACATCTATCACTCACTCTTAATACATTTATAATAAATTTTTAAACTATTTCACTGTTCATTTTTAACTCTTGGCCAGTCAGACTGAAGCTAGACAGAAGCTAGATAAAATTCTGTTCATACACTACTAATTTGCATTAGCAAATACATTTTGTAGGAAGCATAATGCCGCAAGGATTATGTTTTTTTTTATAACAACATATTGAAGAAATGATATTTAATCTCAAATCAGTTGGTTATGGTTAGAGACAGACCAGTCTATTGCCAGGTAATTATGTCCACATGGCATTGACTACATCCACAAATCGCTCCTCGCGATTTATGTCCAATGGCAATGTTCAACACCAATGCAAGAAATAGTTTGCCCTTTATGTAGCGAGGCAGGAAGTTAAAGGAGACCAGAGTCTCTAGTGTGTGACACAGAGATTTTGGATGGAGGAAAAGCAAAGCTGTGCTGGCCTCCATGGGTTGAAAGGTATAAGTTTGAACCTCTCTTGAACCTCTGACACCCAGCTGTGATGTTGGGTGTGGTCAAGCGTGGTATGCTGTACTTCCGACCACACCCAGCTGTGATATACCGATCATGGTATTATAGTGCCACGATACATCACAGCTGCACAGAGTGGTGGGAAAAGCATGTTGTCACCACTATTACTCACTACTCCAATATTGATGCTCTTGTCTGGTGAGGACATGGAAAAGACAGACCAACCTAACCGAGTTTTCATAGCCTTAACCTAACCACATGGTGTGTCCTATGTTTTACGCGCCCAATAATCCACCATGATTCTTCCTCGTGCCTGTCAATCTAAGCTAATTAGTAGTATGTGTGTGTGTGTGAAAATAAATTTTATATATATATATATATATATATTTTATTTTTTTTGTTTGTTTGTTTTTTTCAGATTTTGAAGTGGACAGGGTTAATTTTAGGATGTAGCAACCACAGAGCAGGTTAGTTTTCTGTCCTCATGATTCTGATGTTGTTGTGGCAGATGGCCGTCTCCTTCCCTCCAACACTCTCTCTGGTTCTCTTTTCCCCTCTGTGTCTTCCCTTTCCATCTTTCTTTCTCATCTTCTGTCGTCTCTTTCTCTCTTACCCCCAAACTCCCTCTTCTCACTATTCTCTGCCCAGGTGAGTAATGTCATGTCAGAACAATGGCCTATTGTGTTTTATTGAGCTGCCCATGTCCTGCTCTCCATTTCTCTCTTCTTCCCTCCCCTTATTCAGTATGCCTTCATCTCCTTCTCTCACTCTTTTCCTTTTATTTTCTCCCCCTCTTGGAGCTTTTGGCTGTGTCTCTCCAAGGGACTGTAAGAAAAGATGGGTAGATGAATGAATTAGAGATGGTTGGATGGATCAAGTAACTAAATGGAGAAAATAAAAGGGAGAAAAAAGGGGTTGGTAGGAATGTGCAGGTAGAGCAAGAGAGTGTAAAAGGAGGATCGGATGGACGGATGGATAGTTGAATAGAAGGCATAATGAAAATGTAGTGGAAGGAAAGTAGAGGAGAAAAATCAAGGAAGGAAGATGAGGGAAGGATGCATGGATGCGAAATAAGGATTCAAGAAATGGTGAGTTGTGGCAAAAAGAAGGGAGAGAGAGTATGGACAGTAAGATAGAAAAAAGAAAAAAATCTGGGTATTCATGAGGAAAGGAGAGCAGGAGGAAGAGACAGAAAGTGAAAAGGCAGACGGAAAGAGTATCAAGGAATAGACAGAAAAGAATGAATAGAAGAAAGGATGGTGTTGTGAATAATGGCTGCTCAGTGTTAAGGCCTTAATCAATGCTTGATTAATATTAATTAGTTTAGCCCTGGCAGAGGGGCGGGGCTAACCCAACACTTCCTGCTTAGATTGATTGGGGAGAGGGCACCAAGGGCGTGTTAACATTGCAGCACACACACACCCTCCTCTCTCTCACACACACTTGCAGAATCACTCATGCATCCTTTGTGCTGACATTGTTTATGAACTTTCAAGACCTCAGCTTGTGAAGCATCCTGAATGTTAACCGTACAAATGCACACACACAGAGAGAGAGAGAGAGAGAGAGAGAGAGAGAGAGAGAGAGAGAGAGAGAGAGAGAGAGAGAGAATCACTTGACACACTGCCTTCAGTGTTCAAACAGAACTCTAATTTTACCTTTACACACGGGACCGTGTTTAATTAGATTTTATTTGTGCACAACAAGCTAACTAAAAATAACAACTGAGAGTTTCTCCAAAATTCACTAAAGTCAAACCCACGCCTGAGAGGGATTTCATGAAGGATGCTTCATTTACACATGAATGAACAGTAAAATGTAAAAGCAGAAGGTAAGAAAAAAATAACTGATTAATCATAATAATCACATATTTCAGCTAAAACTGGTAATTTGTACTGCAAATTGTCTCGTCTTGAGAGATGCAGGAGTAGTTGCTTGTTTTCTCACTGTGATTGCAAAAGTGTTGTCATGCTCATTTACTGCTCCACAGTCAAAGAAATTGTTGCCCCACACACTTAAATTATACTGACAAAATGTTTATTGTCATAAAAATAGAGTACACTTTGGTTCCTACAAATGACTATGTTTTTAGAGATAAAACAGAGCTAGAACAGAGTGTCTTTGAAATACAGACAGGTATTTTTTCAGCAGCATTTATCTAAATTTTTTCAAAACTGATGTTTTGGAAAATGTTAGTCGTTGTGCCTTTATGCCTGCAGCTGCTTTTCCTCTTTCCACCTTTTGTTTTACTCCCTTCTTTTGTCTTACTTTCACTCTTTATCTCCTTGTTTTTTGCCACCTCCCTCTATATTCTAGTCTGCCTTATTAAGGGCTAGTTGTGACCTTGAAGAAATTTGACAGACAAGCATGCACATGCACTCTTGGTTGGTGACCTTGGTTGGTAGTGGCAGACAGCCTTTGAAGATTTAGGGATGGTCTTGACTTTTTACTTCCTTGAGGCTGTATTTAATAGAGCCACTTTATTGGGCGGACTGCACCTTTTTATAGCTTATAAGCCTAACGCTAATACAAAGTGAGACAGATGGACTGACAGAACAAACAGACACTGTAATATGGTGGGCGAAGAAGCAAAGACGTGGCTAGGCAGACAGACTGACAAACATACCAACATACAATAATTTGTGAGAATACAGAGGGCTCAAGTCACAGACAGACAGGCAGGCAGACAGAGTGGAAAAGCAGGTAGAAAGGTCAAACTATTTTAGAGCCTTTAGGCCTCATATGAAGCTTAATGGAAGTAACGTTTTATTAACACTGCCAGGTTTAGGGGTAATATTCCCTTTGTAGCATTTTGGGCAGTAGAAAGAGGTCTTTGGACAAGAGGAAATAAATCAAGAATGGAAATCACCAGACTGCTGAACAACAAAAACTGCTTAGTTGAAGCAATGGTATTTTAAGCTGTACTAGCCAAGATTCTCATGTAAAAATATATCACCTTTTCAACCTGAATCACAAAGTGGAGCAGCGACAGAGACCATCCATTTCCCTTAACTGACACATTACAGGATTTGCCTAAATTGTCTAATACATTTCTGGCATTAGGTATGGTGGAAAATCTTCTCTGCACAAAGGAAGTGACTTAATTTCAATTTAAAACATAACTGCTGGTATCCTTTGATTGAAAATAAAGCAGTGGCAGTCAGAGCAAGACAGTCAGGTAAACATAAGAGTGCAGTGTTATGACCGCTGTCCAGCGTGCTGATTCTGGAGCTGTACTGGTTACTCGCTGACATTCAAGCTGGATTTCCGCGCTTTGATTTGACTAATCTGCATCCTAACCTTTCTGTTGAGTCAGTCCCGCCTAGCCATGCTTTAAGAGAGTGATTTTAGTATAATTGCCTAAAGTCTCTGGTCAGGTTGAGTTGGTTATTTCTGCCCTTTTTGTCTTTTTCCTTCAGCTATGTAAATATAAAATTTTGACCCAAATGGCTCTTTGTGCGTTTTCTGTCCTTGGATCCTATTCAGCAACATTCCAATTTCTTGTTTCCTGATTTCGAATATCCAAGTCATCAAAATTCAAAGTTTGTAGCTATAAACTAAACTGCGCTTTTCTCATGAGGTGAGACTTTCTTGGGACGTTCTGCCACCAAGTCTTTGTGTCATTATATGTTTTATGTTATATTTTTCTGTCTGTTTGAGGTGTATGTGTCTGACTGTGTCTATCTGCCTTATACCACGTCAGCTTAAAATGGACTGGTTTAGTACCTATTGTATTCTCATACGTGGGTGTATTTTTCCGCCTGTCTCTATTTTTTTATTGTCCCTCTAAGTCATCCTCTCTGTTTCTCCATCAGTTTGTTACCTGGCCTTTCCTCCCTCTTGCCCGCTTTCAATCTTTCGGCATCTCCTTTCAGTGTTATCTCACTCGATTTTATGCTCTCTATTCAGTCCGTCTTCCTTTATTCTCTTGCTTCATCTCTTCCCTTCAGTATCTCTTTATACAGTTCTTCCTTTCTTTCCCCTCTCTCAAATTTGCTTTATCTTTCATTGTCACAGCTCAATTTCTTTCTTTCGTTTTCTCTCTTTACATCTCCATCATCTTCACCCCTCTCTTTCTCATTGTTCATTACCTATATATCTCAGTCTCTCCCTTTGGTTCTTCACATTATTGTGCTTGCTTTGGATCATCATGGAGTACACATTAGTCATTATAAAATTATCCTTATCCCAGTATATTAGACACGGCTATAGTTTAACAAATCACAGAATAGTAAAGTTAAAAATAGAACTGGCACGCAGCTGGCAATTCTCAAATGCAATATTTTTTGTGGAATAAATTCTAACTAATAATGCCCACAATAAAGCCAAAATGTGGGCATTCTAGTAGGGCTGCAAGTAATTATATAACTCACTATCCTGCATCCGGCGATGCTACTCCACACGTTATCCTTAGTTCGTTGTCTTTTAATTTGTGTGTCCTTTTTTAATAATACAGGGATGATGAGAAACACAAACAAACAATCAGCAGGTTCGCCATTGTGGTGTTTTGACGTGATGTCTGTTCGGCACAACGCGATTGGTTGATTTTCAAAAAAATTACGTTGCTTTTTTGCTTTCAATATTTGCGTTCTTTGGGAAAGTAGGCTACTCATGACAAAAACATGTCAAAATCATCTGTTTAGTACCATCTGAGCTGTGACAATTGACACACTGACCAATAGCCTACATGTTAAACCTGAATGTTAATAGCTATAGCAAACAATTGTGACGAATGCTTTTTATCAATTAATTTAAATTCAATTAGGCTATTTAATTACCCCTCTTTGGCTGGAGGAAAGAGGAAGAAGAATGGTGGAAGAGAAAACACCTTTTTAGGGCTAGGAGTGTCTCTGTGCATCCTGTATACACATAAGTGTGTGTTCTGTATGTGTTTGGGTTTTCTAGGCTGCAGGAAGTAAGAAGGTAGAGGAACATGTCTGGTCCAATCAAGGCTAGTATTTCTCAGTGCACAGCCATTTTTTAAGTTAACTAATAGCAGCCTGTTTGCCCTATAAATCATCAGAACAGAGATAAAAATGAAACCTTCACCGAGATGGAGAGGAGAGCCCCATTCCAGGACATAATTTCAATACAGTTGTATGTGTGTGCATGTGCCTTTGTGCATGTGGATCTGCATCTGTGCGGTTGGAAAAGAAGCTATGGAGGGAAAAGAATGTGGGGGAGTTTCTCCTTGTATTCATGTGTGTATATGTGTGCTCAAGATTCGTGTCTTTGAACATGTGTGCATTTGTGTTACACTCTGTGTGTGTGTGTGTGTGTGTGTGTGTGTGAGAGAGATGCATGGCTAAGCCCCGCTGTGAGAGACTGTCTCTTTTTTTAGGCTTATCTCTCTTGCTGCCAGAAACACATGATCAGACTTGATGCTTCTTTTATTTGAGCAACACATGTTGGCTGTTCAGTTTTATTATCCCAGAGAGTAATATTCTCGCCAGAGTTCCCTAAATCCAGTTTTTTCCTCATAGGGCAGATTTACCTCAGAAACATTAAGTAGGCAATATGACAAAATACTACCAATTGAGCTACGTGGATGGTTATGAATTTCACCAGATTTGTATTCTGCTCAAACCTTGAGGATTGTGACCCCAGATGGGCTGCTTTTTATTACACAGCCCTAAAAGAAATGATCAAATTATCAGAAGTTACTAGTTAGCAGCTGGTTAATTTGGAAATACTGGTTGTAAATTTGTTCCACATGTAAAATTTGAGAGTTTGCAGGCAATGTTCAGCCAAAGGCAGAATAAATGCATGGGGACTAAATGAAGCAGAGCATTATAGTGGCTGTTCAGCTCTTTAAATGCTTGGCTCTGCATTGTACAGTGCAGGTTGGTTTACAGTCTGCAGACTGCAGCTGGAGACTACAAGCTAACAAACAAATCTTGAAGTTTAGATTATCTAATTAAAATCAAATAAACATTTGTTACTTTGACTTGTCATCTAAAAAAAGAGCATCTCTCCACAGTTTTAAGAAGGCCTGGTTAAGATCATAGGTCATATTTTTATGTTGCAATTAATAACTTTTTACGCTCATGAACGTACATAAATCACAGTGTACAAATTTGAATTAAAATAGTCAGTAGTTTAACTAATCACAATAGTGGACCCTTCAGAGTTTCCTCAAAGCATTTTCCTTTAGATGGTATTTCTGCATCCAAGTGGTTGCTTTTTTTTTTTCAGATCTCCTATCTAAAGTGGTGCTATGAATGGTTTTGGAAATGTTTTTCAGACCTGCTCATCCTCTGCTCTCCCCAAAAACAGGTCGCTTTCCCAGAGTGCAAGATTTAATTCAGGTGAAGTTTTGCAGACAGTTTTAATGCTGTGAGGCAGATAAGAAGCTTTGATATGTGAGGTGAGATGGTTTGTCCCCCAAGCCTTCCATCCTCAACATAAATAATATTCTATCATTTTGAGATTGAATACAAGTCCCCAGGTATTCAGAGAGGAAGTTTGCACTGATACTTTAGTTCAACTGTGTAGGCATCCACATTTTGGTGAATTAACAAGGGAAATTCATTCATTCTGCAGGTTAAATAGTCATTTAATGAGTTTCTCCATTCTGTCTTTTAGGCAGGACAATTTTTACACTGGATTTTTTAATAACAGCCAAACCAGTATTATTTTTTTTCTATATTGATTTTTGAGAGCGTAAAAAATAAAAAAAAATAAAAAAATCAGATAACAAAATTTTGGTCAATTTTTAGTATTCTCTGGTGGACAAACTATGTGAAGGAGACATTGTTTCTAATTTACCTCAAACATATCTTTGGTATTTCTGAACTGCTGTTTCTTGTTAATTATGAGGCCACTTTTACTCCAACACTGATACCTGCAATGAGCCAATATCGGCCCGGCAGATTTATCGTTCTAACTCTAAAATGAAGACAGAGACTTAACTTGACCAAATCTCACGTTAATTGAAATCGGAAAGCCTGGATCTGGTCCCACATATCTCCATGGTAACACAATGCTATCCTGCTAGCTATCTATCGAAATATGTGCCGTCAAACTGCGCATGACCAGGGCCGCCCAGGGTTGCAAGATATGCAAGATAAATCTAAGGTGTTTATTGACATTATTGACAAGATAGGAAAGATAAAGAAAAAAACACATTGCTGCTGCACAATTTTATTTAAGTATTTTTCACTCTTGGGACCTGTAAAAGGTTTTAAAATGAGAATATGAAAATCAATTTTTGTTGAAACCGCTCACAGCACATATTCATATACATCCTGCTATGGGTGGGGGGGAAGATAAAAGGTTAAATAAAATGATAATAAGGTTGGTAATGTGATTAAAGTGTGCTTTTATTTAAACCATGGGGATTGTGTGTGTGTGCGTGGTTAAAGGGGCTTTCATTGCTTACTAGGGCATTAGCAATAAAAATGTTTATTAACTGGATACCTCTGAAGCTTATTTAGCTTGTATATAGCACCATTCAAGGAGTCATCAACACAAACACACACACTGGTGACAATAATGTAACAGCAATAGGCTACAAGATCAAGATCATAACAGAAATTCATACACTGACCAGAATTTGGCCACATAAGACACCTATAGTACTAACCTACACCTTACTCTTGCCATAACTAGACAACAATTCTCTTGAGGAGGAATGGCTGGGAAAACATTCTTACTTTAGAGGATTTTCTTCATCTCTCTGTCCCTGTGGAGCCCTCCAAAAGCTGTTACACAAGGCAGGTGGTCTCAGATTTCATACCTGTGATGCCTGTTGTTATTTCATGGAGACTGTCAAAGGAATTGACGTTATGACTGACTTCCAACCATACCAGACTCCCTGCAACAACAGCAAAGTGTAGTGACAATTATCACAATCTCAAATTAACAAAGGATTGTGTCATATGGCGGGTAATTACGAACCACAAAGGCATCGGACCGCTGTGCATAGGCGTCAATTGCGTATGGCAAGGCATGGCAGCTGCCGTGCCTTGGACTCAGGTTTTATAAATAAATAAATAAATAAATAAATGTATTAAAAAAATGAAACAAATTTCACTTGTATTAAAATTGCTGTTGCTCCTGAGCAGCTGCCAGGGTCCCCTCCTCAATTTAGCCAGGCGGCTAACACTACAAATGTTTTGCTGTGTTTTGAACAGTTCTTGGTTCTTGGTCACCTACTAGTAATTAGCATGTAATTCAATGCATTCTTTATTTTCTGTGAAGTTTAAACAAATGACAGAGCAGAGTGCGCTCTCTGTCCAAGGTAGAGTGCGGCTCAGTACGCATATTTCTGTCCGACCCGAGTCCAAGGGAGTAATAACTGAGCCCGACCCGAACCCGACAGGCATTCTGTTATTTAAGTCAGAACCCGACCTGAGCCCGCTGCAGTTAATGTAAGCTAGAGCAAATCAAAATGCCTCCATACGGTCTGTGAGGAAGTTGTAGCTCCCCTGCTGTTTCTATGCTAGATTCACTTATGAGTAGTAACACGCTACAGGTGATCGGTAAGAACCACGCGGATGACAAAAGTGTCATTGGGGAAGTTTTGTTAATCTTCCCCAATGACACTTTTGTTTGACGTCCTCCATCCTTAGCTGCATTCACGTGTTGTCACGTAAATAAACCCCAGCACGGAACAGGAAGAAACATGTCAAGAATGACATGACCGAACCCGACCCAAAACCGAACATCATTTCAAAATGTTTGTCGGGTATCCACCCTCTAGTCCATGGTGCTGAAATATGCGCCAAAATAGATACGATGAATGGCGTTTTCACTGCTCTAAGTCGCGCATTACATGCAAAGATTAGGCATTGTGAATGTGAGAGAGAGCTATATTTCAATCGGATAGTAGGTCCTTGACGTCATGTCATGTTGCCATACCTTGGCTTTTGCTGAAACAACGCCCCTGCCGCTGTGCCGAGAGAGACAGAGAGAAGGACAGAAGCTCATAGAAAAATATAGCAAATTAATGAAATAACACAATAGTGATTGTTCACAAGGGGTTCAAAAGCAGGAAGGGGATCAAATGTAGTTTTGGGCACATTCTTAACATGCTCAAAAATACTTTTGACTTTTATCTGGAAAACTACTGACGATGATGATGCCAGGGATAACACAATTAGTCTGTTTGATTATGTCTCTTTAAGGGACTTCTTACTTAGATAAACCAAAGTGCATTGCATTATTACACATTAACACTGTTACAATATGAGTATGTCTGTGTTTGTGTTTTAGATGTGTAAGTTTTATTTAATTTCATCCAGTTTAATAATACTATGTGTTCTCTTTTTTCTCCCTGACTCCTACTTCCTGTTCTCCTGTCTGCGAAAAAAAGAAAAAAAAAATCTGATACACACACATACGTTTTCTAATATTTCTTCAAGTGTAACAGTTATCTGAAGTTCTCCAGACACATTATCTGTCTATCAGACATCTCTCCATCTGAGGGATATTTTTACGAGTGAAGCCCCTTTCAAAGGGCCAGCCACTGATATTTCCTTGCAATAACTCAGACACAGAAGACCCAGACCAAAGATTCAACCAATAGATAATAATAGAATAAAACTTGATTATTTACTCAGTTGTTTAGTTATGCATAACATAATAATGCAACGATCTGGCGTGAATCCCAATAGTGTCTCAAACATTAAATGTGTGTGGTGGTGTGTGAGTGGCTTTAGTACTCAAACTAAATTTTCCCATATTCAAGCCTAAAAAAAGTAGGTGATGTCACAGTTCTGATGTGGGTCATGAATAGATATTGAGCAGAGTGATCACAAACTGTAAACTGTGAATCAGAGGGATGCTGCAACTTGTAGTGTAAAGAGCTGGGCAGACATTATGCATTTTTATTCATCTTGTTTGTTGTGTTAACTCACACTACACGTTTTAATCTGCCTTTCTGCACGGCCAGAACCTGCGACTTCTACTGTATGCTCACATTGTACGGATCAATTGACCTGCCACGACGGACCTGCCCACACCGAATGGAACCCCCACCAGGCAGTTTTACAAGACAGCCGACCAAAATTTCTGACATGCCATAAATCCATCCAATCATGTGACAGCTGAATCGCTGATTGTTCAAGGCGATTTATCAGGCGTGTTTCTGTATGTCAAATGACAACCGATCTGGCAGAGCTTCAGGCTGGTTGTAAAATTAGTCAGGGGTGACCAATATGGGGTTAAAATCTGGCTTTATCCGTACAGCGCCTGCCCGAATTAATATAGTACAAAACAGGGTGATGGCACATCGCTAGAATAATAACTTCTCCATTTTAATTTTCCAAAAGGACTGCATTTCTATGGACTGGCTATGCAAATTTGCACACCCTTAGTTGAACAAAGTTCAGTTCTTGTCTGTGAATCTGATGTAGCCAACCCCATAAAATGCACCAAAACAAGAAAGGCATGCTTGAATTTGTTAGTCATTCAGGCTCCAACTGAAGTGATTTTGAAGATGGTGTGAATGTTGGCAGAGTTTGTTGCAAATGTGACAGTACTTTTAGGAGAGGAGAGAAGCAAACTGAAAATGACTGACTGATAGATAACTGAGAAAAAAAAGGGAATAAAAATGCCAGAAGTAAGATCGGGGAGTGTTTTGAATAGACTGGGAATGAAAGAAATGTGGAATAAACTGATTGGACAAAGGTTTCTGGACAAATAAGGCTGGACTTTCGTAACAGGTTCTAAAATGTCCTTAAATGATTTTAAGAATAATTTTGTGTCTTGGGCAGTATTTCATAAATGGTACAGCGATGTAAATGCATCTCAGAAGCAAAGAATGAATTTTAAATAACCTTTTTGTTTCTATAATAACATACATAATTCATGAGATTGATTAATTCAAAATGTCTAATTCAAATGATTAGTTGTAAGAGGTTGTATTATCCAAATATTTAGACAAATTGTATTTTTATGCTTTGGCAACATTGTTTTTGAAACTTTCATGCCAATAAAGTCTTTTGGATTTAATTGTATTGGCGTCACTGAGAATCAGATTGTTTGAAATTGAACTCATCATTTCCCAGAAGCAGGCACATGTATCATGCAAATTACAGGTGTAATTCAGCTAAATGAGTTGGATTTTACCTTTTACAGAAAATGCTTCCTACTGTGACAAAATTACTGCTGCAGTAAAAGTAAAGCACATTAAAAGTTTTGAGTCATCAAGGCTTTCCACATACTGCACAAATGAGGATAAAATTACGTTTCTGATATAGGAAGTCATTACCCAGAGAGCTGAACCTTTTTCAAAATAGAAGTTTGTGTTTACATTGACAACTAACATGATGTCATCTGTGTTTCTGCACTTCTTATGAACTGTGGAAGGAAATCAGTAGTGAAACATTTGCCTTCTTGTCTCTTCACTGTGGATGTTCATACATCCCTGTAATTTCCATTTCCTCTGCTTATTGCCTCCGTTTCATTTTTTATCTCTTTGGGGTTTTCATAAAGAAAGTGGAAGTTTTTTCTTTGAGTAAGAAAATGAAATTATTTGCAGAAGACAAGTATTCCTTCCTCAGTACATACACCCATACAGAAATGCAGTAAGCATTACATTGTGCTTTTTGTTAATTTTTTAACATACAATGTTTCAGTGGAATGTAAGTGGCAACTAGATGCAGAAGCAGTTACTTTTTGGCTATACCCAGCCAAAGTCATGGAACTTTATGTTTGCAAGTGTTCTTGAAGTTATGTTTTTTAATTTGCCCTTTCACACGTTCTGGGATGAATTTCAGTGTTTGTCGTTTCTAACAAAAAAGGGGTTAAGAAACATAAGGCAATGATTCCTGTTCAAATAGCAAATATTCAGGTCCACCATCATCTCCATGGCAACAATTCTCTTCTTCACTACAGCGATGGATAAACCTTTTATCTTCGATACATGGTTCAGAAGAGGAGAGATGGCATACCAGAAGAAGAAACTGAAATGAAAATAATGACAGGATAGAGCTGTCTCGATAGAGGAAATTGGGGTTAATGAGAGTTCAGATTATTTCCCTCTACTCTGAACATCACTGGTAAATGGCCTATTTACCCCAGAGAGCTCGGACATATACGCATGTGTGCACATTCACATACACAGATATACTGCAGGGACAGTAGATAATGAGGCCAAAAATGCCTCTGAAAATTCATAACATGGCAATGACATTAAATGAGTGGGTAAAAAATGAGGCTGACAATTAGGAGTGCCCTCTTGCACATCACCCTGTTGACATTTGTTGTGTAGTCACATAAGTACATGACTAGCTACGTTTACGTGCACAAAATATTCCCTTTTTTGCCCTTATTCCAAAAAAGACAATATTCCTACTAAGCTGTTTAGCCTACATGGCTAATGAAAATGAATATTCCACTAATATTCCCATTTACATGCCGTGCATACTCCGGCTGTGTTTGACAGGGGTCGATGCCCTAACATGTTGCTTATCACGTCAAAATATGGAAACGGCTGGAGCCACATTTTGCTTCTTTGCGTCAAAATAGGATTTTTTCAGTGTTTTCCACGGGTGGCGGACTTGTTCAACCATGCAATACACAGCCTTCCTCTTTCATTTGTACAACCAACTTCTTGAAAAGGTTGGCATTGTGATATTTGCGCATATCCAAAAACCTGTTGATATCCAAGTCTTTCATAATGTTTAAAAGTAGGTGTGTTTCTTCTTCCGACCAGAAATGCATTTATGCATGCATCTCTACCCCAGCCTTGCAAACTGACCAGTTGGGTAGTTGGTTTGTTTACAATGCACAGAGCTGACCATAAACAGGCAAGAGGCCGTGTGTTGCGAACTGCAGTAAAAACCCCAATTGAGACCCATATTTCAAATGCACTGTATACATGTCCAAAGACTGCACCTAAATCCCAAATAATATGGGCATATCCCACATGTCTTAACTGGAAAATGCTACATTCGGAATAAGGCCTAATTCGGGATAATAATGGAAAATAAATGTGCATGTAAACATAGTCAATGTAACAACTGTCTCCTGTGGACCATTGCAGGAAATTAATGGGACACTAGGACTGGGGATTTCTTTATGGTGTACAACTTAAACATTTTTGACATAACTGAGAAAACCAGAGTTCCAAATATGGCAAGAAAGCATCTGAAAATATACTTAACATACTGAAACTGCTGTTAGTTTAGAATAATGTGATGGCATGAAAAAGGCTGGTGTCTAGCCCTAAATATAAGTATACCTGCAACTGGTTAAAATGTTTCACACACTATCAATGGTATAAAGTATAAATATTCATGAGGGATGATACACAAACTTCTACTTTATCTGTGTAAAACCTGATCATCTAATGCCTCACACATTGAGGAATAATTTTGGGACTGACATGACTGGGAGGTGGACACTTTTAAAAGACAATATTAGCATTATTCCAAAAAACAAAAAAAACAAAAAAACAAAACCCACTTGTAATCTGGATGGCAGCGTGCAATTTATCTCTGCCCCTCTGTTTGCCACATTTATCCCTCCCTTAAACTTAGTTTGAAGTGTTAAGGGGTGTTAAATCTTGCTTGAAATTAGGGCAAAGACTGTCAGGGGTGCGTTCTTTGACTGGCAGGTGCCACTGAACAGTGTGGGGTGTTATTAACATTCATCTGTAATGCAGGCAGTGTGACAGGGTGCTATCGCAGCTGACTGCAGGAAGCACACACACACTAAAACACAAGTGCACGTGTGACTGTCACCTGGAATGAGCGTGCGTAATTCACTTCAGAGACTAGAGAACCCTCAGATCATTATAATGAAGCAACAGACACACATAATCCAACATTGTAAATATACTAAAGTAGTCATGCACATATAGACGCACACATTATCAGTACACACACAATCAGTTATATAAGATAGTATTGTGTTCACACCCATACAGATGATAAATTTGACATGCACCTTTTGAAAAATTGCTGGGGTATATTATACATGCGTATTGATTTAAATTAGATTCCAAGCAGGCCTTTGAAATGGCAACCCAAAAGGAAGCTATTGATTTGCCAATCTGTAAGCATGGCTTCTCTATAGACTCTAATGCAGACACACCGTACAAAATTATACATGTTTGTCTACAAACAGGATTTCATCCGTTTCATTGCTCATTATTTTGACTTCGTATCATTTTTACTGTATGCTTTTATGGACATACAGGATCAAAAGTAATATTGCCAAGAGGGTGCTTCTATTGCATCTTTCAAGGCTTCAACATTTTTTAATCTAATTTATTTTTAGGTTTTTCATGTATAATGACAAAACAGTCTAGACCTGTTCTATAGTGCTCAGTGCCCTGAGATAATTCGGTTATAAATAAAACTGAATTGAATTAATGAAAAAGCTGCAACATGATTGCTGCAAATCTAAAAAAATACAAATGATTTACATTTCAGTCAGACAACTCACGTTGAAATGTTTACTATAGCAGCAGAACATAGAGTTTGGCGTCTAGGCTCCGACCTCATCACTCCCAGCAGATATGTTTACATGACTGCCTGAACTAGCTCTCAGGCGTCGCTCCGTTTCAGATTTTTTTTTTTTTTTTTTTTTTTTTTTAAATCTATGAAGTGAATGTAGATTTTCATGCAACTGGTTTGATTGCAGCACCTTAACTATACAACACTGATAAAGCAGGACTATGACGACATGTAAAAAGGGGCGCAAATGTAACGAAAAGCTGAGTAATAACTTTGTGATTTTGGAAATAATTAGCTTGCTCTTCTTCATAATTACTACAACCAAAATTTGGATTTTCCATTCGACCCCTGGCTTTCATCTTGCAAAATGAGATTCCAACCATTTGTTAATTTGCATTTTTAAATGTCACCAGTAATGTCAGTGTGACTCCATGATGTGACATACATTCTGAGGGTTTAACTCGAAAATGTTGGCTCTACCTTATAAAAGAGAACAGACTTGATGATGAGCCAATAGATCTGATGAAGTTGTTAGGACTCTTTTTTTACTCACCACAAAACATCAGTTTGTATGAGTGCTATATTAATACATATTGGCACTAATTGGAATTTCTAAGAATGACGCAAGTTTGGAACTAGCTGTGGTATGTTTCAAAGTTTTCTCTTTTCATGAAACTACAAAATAAGAGCCATGTTGGTTTTCTTTTGATGCTCCCAAAATTGGACCAAGTTCAGTTTGACACTACAGGAGGTATTGAGTGCTTTTTTGGCTGTTGATGCACATGCATAGTTGGTTTCAGCGTGTTAATGAGTGGACCTGCTGGGTTGAGACATGTAAAAAAACAAACCAAAAGCACTCATTTTACTTTTGTTTACCTTATAATATATAATGGTTTCTTTTCTTACAGATCATTTGTAACATGTATGCTAGACTCCTACAATTTACTGTATGTAAAATGTGACTTACTGTACTGTTGCCATGCAATGTGTGAAACAGAAATTACCAGTGTAGAAGTTTGCACATTGTTGTTTTTATTCCTCAGCTAACCTTTGATGCTTCAGCTTAGCTTGCATCTCTGGTAAGCAAACATCCTTTGGTAGACTTTTGGATAAAAGGATTAGTTAGACTAGTGAACTAACATTACATTGGACATGACATCAAAGATAATTTCTCAGAGATTTTAAAACAAATTAGGGCTGTATGGCTAAAAGGTTTGTCTTGTTCTTTGTATATGTGTGTCTGTACAAAAGAAGAAAAAAACGAAATATGAAACCTAATTATTTAAGAATACTTTTTTCTTCAACAGAACATTGCATGTATTCTCTAATGGAGCAAAAGAACACATTTTACAACAGGCTTCCTATTATATAAACATTATCACACTTTGCCTCTCTTTTTAGAATTTACTTCTGTATAACTGGCTAAGAGTTTTGCGTTACAAGTTACTTTAATTTTACTTTAGATGATTTAAGAAAGATTTCTCTGCAGTAATGCAGATGAGATGAAGGTAGGATGGGAGGAGGATTTTTTGCTACCACTGTATATAATGTTTACCTTGTGAAAGGCTCTTAAAAATTCAATTCAGTTGCCATAACAGCAGGCTTTTGTTTCACCTCTGCATTTTACAAGAAGGTGCAGGAAATGTGATTTGGTTATTTATGGGTTAGCCTCGTAGAGCCACTGTTCGAAGTTGTGGAAATTTGTGGGCAAGATTGAGTTTTGATATAAAACAGGAATATAACTTCTCAGGTATTAAAATATTATGGCAGGATACATCTAGTACGGCAGCTGGTGGTGAATTTGATTCTGTAGGAACCTGCACTGAGGCAGAGACGAAATAGAGAGAGAAATAAAGCAGAGGGTAGGTGCTGCAAGAGAGGCGGGATAGAAACAACAGAAAAGAGAAACTACCAATAAATATATAGGCCCTATCTGGGGGGTTTTTCTTGACTTTTTTTGGGCGATATGGCCAAAATCTTCTATCACTGTATATAGTGCGTCCGGAAAGTATTCACAGCGCTTCATGTTTTCCACATTCCGTCATGTTACAGCCTTATTCCAAAATGGAATAAATTCATTTCTGTCCTCAAAATTCTACACACAATACCCCATAATGACAAAGTGAAAGAAGTTTCTTAGAGAGTTAATCAAATTTATTAAAAATAAAAAACTAAGAAATCACATGTACATAAGTATTCACAGCCTTTGCTCATTTTGTTGATGCACCTTTGGCAGCAATTATAGCCTCAAGTCTTTTTGAATATGATGCCACAAGCTTGTCACACCCATCTTTGGGCAGTTTCGCCCATTCCTCTTTGCAGCACCTCTCAAGCTCCATCAGGTTGGATGGGAGGCATCGGTGCACAGCCATTTTCAGATCTCTCCAGAGATGTTCAAGTCTGGGCTCTGGCTGGGCCACTCAAGGACATTCACAGAGTTGTCCTGAAGCCACTCCTTTGATATCTTGGCTGTGTGCTTAGGGTCGTTGTCCTGCTGAAACATGAACCGTCGCCCCAGTCTGAGGTCAAGAGCGCTCTGGAGCAGGTTTTCATCCAGGATGTCTCTGTACTTAGCTGCATTCATCTTTCCCTCTATCCTGACTAGTCTCCCAGTTCCTGCCGCTGAAAAACATCCCCACAGCATGATGCTGCCACCACCATGCTTCACTGTAGGGATGGTATTGGCCTGATGATGAGCGGTGCCTGGTTTCCTCCAAACATGACGCCTGGCATTCACGCCAANTTCACAGCGCTTCACGTTTTCCACATTCTGTCATGTTACAGCCTTATTCCAAAATGGAATAAATTCATTTCTGTCCTCAAAATTCTACACACAATACCCCATAATGACAAAGTGAAAAAAGTTTCTTAGAGAGTTTTGCAAATTTATTAAAAATAAAAAACTAAGAAATCACATGTACATAAGTATTCACAGCCTTTGCTCAATACTTTGTTGATGCACCTTTGGCAGCAATTACAGCCTCAAGTCTTTTTGAATATGATGCCACAAGCTTGGCACACCTATCTTTGGGCAGTTTCGCCCATTCCTCTTTGCAGCACCTCTCAAGCTCCATCAGGTTGGATGGGAAGCGTCGGTGCACAGCCATTTTCAGATCTCTCCAGAGATGTTCAATCGGATTCAAGTCTGGGCCACTCAAGGACATCCACAGAGTTGTCCTGAAGCCACTCCTTTGATATCTTGGCTGCGTGCTTAGGGTCGTTGTCCTGCTGAAACATGAAGCGTCGCCCCAGTCTGAAGTCAAGAGCGCTCTGGAGCAGGTTTTCATCCAGGATGTCTCTGTACTTAGCTGCATTCATCTTTCCCTCTATCCTGACTAGTCTCCCAGTTCCTGCCGCTGAAAAACATCCCCACAGCATGATGCTGCCACCACCATGCTTCACTGTAGGGATGGTATTGGCCTGATGATGAGCGGTGCCTGGTTTCCTCCAAACATGACGCCTGGCATTCACGCCAAAGAGTTCAATCTTTGTCTCATCAGACCAGAGAATTTTGTTTCTCATGGTCTGAGAGTCCTTTAGGTGCATTTTGGCAAACTCCAGGCGGGCTGCAATGTGCTTTTTACTAAGGAGTGGCTTCCGCCTGGCCACTCTACCATACAGGCCTGGTTGGTGGATTGCTGCAGAGATGGTTGTCCTTCTGGAAGGTTCTCCTCTCTCCACAGAGGAATGCCGTAGCTCTGACAGAGTGACCATCGGGTTCTTGGTCACCTCCCTGACTAGGGCCCTTCTCCCCCGATCGCTCAGTTTAGACGGCCGGCCAGCTCTAGGAAGAGTCCTGGTGGTTCCGAACTTCTTCCATTTACGGATGATGGAGGCCACTGTGCTCATTGGGACCTTCAAGGCAGCAGATATTTTTCTGTACCCATCCCCAGATTTGTGCCTTGACACAATCCTGTCTCGGAGGTCTACAGACAATTCCTTTGACTTCATGCTTGGTTTGTGCTCTGACATGCACTGTCAAGTGTGGGACCTTATATAGACAGGTGTGTGCCTTTCCAAATCATGTCCGATCAACTGAATTTACCACAGGTGGACTCCAATTAAGCTGTAGGAACATCTCAAGGATGATCAGAATGTGGAAAACATGAAGCGCTGTGAATACTTTCCGGATGCACTGTATGTAATTTATTATCATGTTAACGGTATACAGTATATCACAATACAGTAATTGTTCTGTAAACTCAGTTAAGAAATGGTTTAATTAAAGTAACCATTCCATACTTGACATACAAACACTCCAATGTTCTATATTTACAATTTCACTCTCCTCCTCAATGTTTTCTTGTCACTTTCTTCTTCTGCGGCAGTTGGCAAACCAACTTAGAGGTGCATTACGACCACCAACTTATATACCCTATGGAGCGCCCTCTGGGGTCAGCTGAGAAAAAAAAGAGCCATGTGTAAATCTGTACTCTGAGTTTACAAATTCGTGCAGTTTTGCAATCCGTGAACCGAGAGTACAGATTTACAAATGGCTCAGCTGACCCCAGGGCATCTTTTATCACCCAGTAAGCATAAAGGTGGATGTAAATTTAGTTTCTCACAGAAAATTTAGAGCTTGATTGAAGGATTACTTAAATGATGCAGCAAAAAGGCAGTAAGTTGACGTACAAACAAAATTGCTGCAACAAATACAGGCATATTTCTGGACAGGTCATGGACATCAATGACACATGTCAATTCACCACTGACCACCATGTGAGTCATTATCTACGATACATTGTGTATGTAAACATGCTTAGTTGCTAAGAGAGATGGAAGGAGAAATGAAGAGTGACAGGCGATAATCGATGTGTTCCAGGAAAAGGTCACAGACACTCTGATGCAGACATACACTGGCAAGGTATTGAGTTACATGCAAATTCATATTCAGACTGCGTCCAAGCAAATAATAAAAAGACGACGAAAACAATAACATCAGCAGCAATAACAATCCAACAATGTGTGTGTGTGTGTGTGTCACTGTATGTTGGTGTGAGAGCAGGTGGTTAAATTAAAAAGTTTAGTGGAAGCTTGCTTGATTACCAGAACACCTGGGCCACCGATTGGAAGTTATTACTGAAGTTCAACAATAAGACTGAGCTTTGATTTCACAACATTCACTGTGGTTCAGCCTCTCCACTCTTCACTCGTCTTCCTCCCTGACTCATTCATCCAGTCAGTGCTTTGGCTTCTGTCTTGCTATCATGCATTTTCCCATTCACAAACTCCCCATTTTTTGTTATTCTCTGTGTCCCCACCACTGGAGCTGGCTCAGATGCTCTCCTGCACACACAGTGCTCGTTCTGTCAGAATCTGCTCTCAAGCATCATGTGATCTGCTGTTTTATAGCTCATTCATAGTGTGGCAAAGTGACTCACTTTTGTCACCATTCAAAATCACCCAAGGAAATGCATCTTGCCCCATTTCTAGAACAGAACACATGAAAACAGACTCAGAAATAATGTTGAAGCACTGCTTTCTTACAGAAAGAGTAAACATGGATTGTTATAATTCTTGTATATAGTTTTAGTATTTCAGACAGTTGCCATTATCATTATGAATCAATCAGTGGAAAAACTGTTGTAAAGCTGGTTAAAGCAAAAAGTAGTATACCGAGCCTTTAATACTGCAGAAAGTAACATGCCTTTATTTGAAGCAGGCTTGTATTAGAGGCAGGCCTTTATTTCTTATAATTTTATTTATTTATATTTGGTCATATTTTAGTACGAACCCTCGTTTTGATCCGCTCCTGTTTGCCCTGTTAAAGTTAATAGACACAGACTTTGTGGACACATATAGCTGCGCAGGAAAACTAGCTAACCTTTTAGAAAGCAGTGTTATTGATATTGGCACAACAGCTACATCTATTTCCATTCAGACACATCGAATTAGTTGACATTCTTGGGAGCCCATATAGACGGGACAACAGTTAGACAGGACAGACAAGTGTTATGATAGAATATTTGTGTGCCCCCATTTTAGATTTGAACTAATGTCAGTGTTTTACAGTGAATATGCAAAAATATCCATCTGTCATCTTTAATCATCTTCATCAATCTTGACGTCAGACTTATGTGACCGTGAAACATAATTCATAAATTGGGGCTGAAGAACAGCACTTCCCTAGTTTTCCGTCAACCTGTATTTCATGTTCCAAAAAAACCCAGAATTGCATTCATAAGTAACACTACAGTCTGACATAACTGCAATTACAGAAGATCTTCTTGAGTGACCGTGTTCCTACAGAAGTGGATTAATTACCCCACTGGTTAGATTTTAGCGTGTAGGTGATAATTTGTTTTTCTTCTGCTTGCTACCTATTGAAGCAGCTTGTTGTTTTGAAACAACTGAACTCTCTTAATAAGCTGTGTGTGTGTGTGTGTGTGTGTGTGTGTGTGTGAGGGAGAGAGAGAAAGACAGTGTGTGACCCATACATGCCTGCTAAGAGTAATGTTTACATCATAAACCGTTCTCGCTGATTTTATTGAACAGCTAAAATGTCAAGTGAATTTTTTGTTAAATAATGGACTAAATTAATTGCTTACTAACTGTGTGAGTGTACACATTTAGTTTGTTTATAATCTGCGACCAAATGTGTAAACTGGATTTTCCTGGAAATTCAATTCCAGTAGTATGAACACACCAACTCTCCACCATAAATCACTTTAAGCCAGATTTCACAACCTATGCAGTAGAAACCCATGATGCATTTACTCAGCATCCTTCTGTGCTGTTCCATTTTTTAAATTCAGAATGCAAACGTCTCTTAACAAGCTGTGGATTATAACTATGCCTTGATAAATAAGCAAAGAGTGAGATGGACAAAAAGAGAGGTGAAGAGTGAGAAACAAAATGGTTGCAGAAAAAAAAGAGGAAAATTGAGACGTTTGGAAAAGTTAGGTTAACAGAACAATGTGACGAAGGAGAGAATACGGAGGAGAGAGGAGAAGCGAGTATAGCTATTAAAGTGAGAGGAAAGTGCAGGAGGGAAAGTCGGTCTCCAGCGTTTAGACATGAGAACGAGGAGAGAGGATGAGCGAGCGGTGGAAAAGTGCTGAGAACAAATGGAGAGAAGAGCAATAGGGAAAATCAGCAATAAAAGAGAAGAAGCACAGAAAAGAGCTAAAGAATGTCTTGTCAATGAAAAATAGCAGAATTGAATACAAATAGCAGGCAAAACAGTGTACAGCAGAAGGAACAGACTAGGGCGGTATTTGTTCTCTGTGGTCTGAAAAAGGCGTAATGCTGCATTTTGCAGTTTGGCGGCATCAAATGAAAGAGAAAGGTTGAGTACTTTGACAGACTCGTTTGGCCAGAAATTGAAACAGACATTTACCGTTTTAAGTACAGTAACGTCAGAAGTGCAAATACCCTCTTGAAACTTTAAATGATCTCCTTAAATTTCCCCCATAACTATGGCTGTGTTATTTTTCAGATGTTTTTGAGTTTGGTTATATTTATTTGTGACAGTGTGTGTGTGTCATTTGTGCGAGTTTGATTTTTTTGGCCTGCATGATGTCTTGAATAATATATGAATATGGAAAGCATGAATATGGAATGTACGCATTTTATTTGTTATGAGTTTTAGGTGAGTGTAACTGTGGGAATTTATTAGTTCCTGAGCATTTGCACACCTGGAGTATTGCAGCTATTCCATTTATGCGTTTGTGTGTGTGGCTGTTTTAGTTATGTTTTTGTCTGTGTGTGTTTTTTGTGTTTTCTGTGTATGTGTGTTCATGTGTGGGTAGATAACTCTCCACAGTGATGGAATATTGATGGCACATAAACATGACGTCCTGAGACTACGGTGCCCTGGAGGGCCATAAAACATGAGAAGGCTCTCACATTACAACTCACCAACAACAGCAGCAGTCATTTACCCTGCGCTGCCCTGCAGCAGCTGACACACAGCCTCAGAATAACATATATGGTTTCCAAACATAGACTGTATATTAAACCTGCATCTTGCATTTGTACTATAAGCAATTCCTTCGGTAACATAACATAATCAAAACACACAAAACAAAATCAGTTGATTACTATACCGTACGTTATAACTTCCGATGGTTGAAAAAGAAAAACATATTTTCTCTGTATTCAATTTTTTTAAATTTGTCTTTATTGCTCATTTTGAGGAGTCAATCTGCAGCACATGTATACTGAAATATAATAGACCAAATCCCACGCTCTCTGGTCTTTGAAGGCAAGCACTAATTACCTTGATAAGAGGGTTGAAGTTTTGAGCCACTGTGCAGCACTGTGGACACTTCAGGGTCAACGCTCTTGTGTATACTCAGGTTTGTGTGCATTTGTCTATACTGTATGTCTCAGTATCAAACAGTATATAATACAGTCAGCCAATTACCATTTCACATTTTAGTCATTTTGCTGACACTCTTAATTTAGAGTGATTTATGATGGCAATCACACACTACATTCACAGTGCAGAGAATTGAATCTTTATCTACTCGTGCCACTTTCTGGGCTTAGACAAACATAACAGTTTAATATTCCCAAGGCCAGGTGGTGCCACATGCAGGGTCTACCAGTGTCCAGGTCTCTCCAGTAACCAATCCACTAACATCGACAGTAGCTGCGGTTACATGGACAATATTTCTTCAACATGATTGAAATCATTCTGATTAGAAATTCCAACTTAACTGTTGACATGGACCATAAATAAAGTGATCCGATAAGATGTGCGTTTACATGCCCGAAGCATTTCTGTCTGCTGTGAAGCATCTAATCTGTTGGAAAACAGAAGAAGTTTTTTTTTTTTTTTCCCATCAAGGCGTTCAACAATCCTTAAAACTTTTAAAAGGTCCTCAGCCACAGACCAGTTTTGTTTTGCTGCCGCCATGTTTCTGTCCCTCCTAGAAACGTCACCTAATGTGTTACCCCCAAACATGCACAGAAAGAATATATTTATTCCAACCAGAGAGAAACGAACAAATTTGGCATTTACATATGGTTATTGGTAAAAAAGGGGGGGGGGGTTGATTCTTAGATGCATCACGATTCCCTTTTGAATGATTATACCTCGATGCAGAAAACTCAACTCAATAATCGGAAATTTAAAACTCAATTCATTAAACCTCAATTTGTTAGTAACAATTTTGAGAGACCGGGCTGTATGTAGTACCCTTCCTTTCGGTGGAACCAATTGGATGGTGAAATGTAACAAACGTAAAACATGTGCTTCGTGTTTACGTTCTGAGCTAAGCTACTTGGGCTGGTGAGCAACCGAAGATGGATACAATCTGACCAGATTTCGGTTTGGCGGGTAAATCTCAGAAGGCTATCCGCCACACTGGCGGGTAAGTGTTTGTACCAAAATAGTCATGTGTTGCAGCCAGCATATTTTCTGGAGGAAGTTTAACGGCGGAATTATGAACACTGGATCCTGGAAAACATGTTAGATCAGTACATGTTGGAATATAAACATTACCTGCCTAGAAATTAATTTCAAAATAACCTTAAGTGAATTCAATTGAATTATACTCAAAAATAAATTGTGAGGTCCCTGATAACAAATACAAAACAGTTAACAGAAGGAAATAGGTGAGTCAAAAGTTTAATTTCGGACACTGATCAAGATACATCAATAATCGTTTTATAATTGCATCGTAGCCCTCTGAATCGTAATCAAAAAGTGCTAGTAATTCACACCCCTAGTTATTAGGCGCGAATATTTTCCAATTGAATGGATTATCAAAAAGGTTTATACCACCTCTCTCAACCCGATTGAAAATTCCTTCAGATCGGGGCCAGTCTCTTCAGATGAGGCATTTTTTTCTGATTGGGCTATTATTCAGATTATTAGTGGAATATTGGGGTCTATGTAAACGTAGCTCCAAATGACAATTACAAGCAGCTTTGCCCCTGCAACGACTGGATAGCAATTTCATTCCAGCTGCTTAATAATCAAAAAGTAGTCAAAATGTGTACAACTCTAAAAGCTGAACTGTTCTCAGCTTTAGAAAGCTTTTTTATTATGGCACAGAGTGACCACTTTCTATCCACATTGTGCCTGTCTCCCATTTACTGCAATAAAAGAACAGCTTTTTGAAAAAGTGCTATTATCTGAACATGCCTAAAGAGCACCCTGATGTGTCCTTTTTTACTGAGCGTTTCTAGTTTTATGTAGCATGCTTATGTAATGTGCTAGACTGCAAACATGCTTTCCCATCTGCTATATTTGTTAAGATTTTTAAAGGTTTTATATCAAACTCGCAACATGTGCGGAGAAAGTGAAAGTCTGTAAAACATTAGTCACTGAATTTCAGATCCCTTTAACTGCAAAATGTCTCAACATACACACATCATCACCATTTATAAACCTAGACGTGCTTTGCAAGATGTCATATAAAAAAAACTTGTTAAACAACGCAGATGTTCCCTCATCTAGAAGTATGTCCTGGGATGAATTTAAGGGACTTTTGTGCCCTGGATTGGCCTGTCAGGTGTCATCTGACTTAGCCGTGTATGTACCGCCCTCAACAAGTTCTATCAATCAAACGCATTTTACGTTATAGAAGACTAAGTTCAGAGTTAGGGCCTGCAAACACTTGTTAGAGTGGTGGGATTTGTATGTAACCTGAGAGACAAGTTGTCTCAGTAGCTATCAGAGTGAATTCCTCTGCTTTTTAAATGAGCACCAACAATTAGTTTATACTCTAATTCTGTTGAAATACTTTACCACTTCAGCAAAGTATTTACTGCAATTGGGTTGTACTTCTAGATGCCTGCACATCTTTGCCACTTGTAAAATGCTTTGATCACCTGCAAAACAAATTATTCTTTGGTCTGTGTTCTCTTGCTTTCTCACACAAATCCATCCAGCTTCAGCTCTGACAGCTCCCAAAATGAAAGAAACTTTTTTATCCAGCCGTTTTATTTTATGACATTAAGTCATCTGATCTTGATGTTATAGAGGCTTGTTCCCCTTTCTTTCCTCTGTCCTCCATTTCATTTTTCTGCCCCCCCCCCCCTTGCTTGTCACGTTAGTTCCCTTGGCGTTTGGAAACAATATTTACCACTTGAAGTCCTTCAGGGTGCTGCTCAGTTTTCCTGCTAATTTGCGTCCCCCCCATCACCTCGTCTCTCTCCATTCTCCATCTGTTTCTATCAACATGTGATTCTCTTTTTTTTGTTTTATTTTCTCTTTCTCACCCATTCTCACCCTCTCCCTATCTTCCTCCATACTCTCATGAGGTTGTGCCTCCGCCGACTTCTCACTTCCACCCTTCCTTTCTCCTGTCTAGTCGATCGACATCCTTCTCTTTTTTTTTTTTTTTTTTTTTTACAATTCTTCTTCCATTGTACTTTTTCCTTTCTTCTTGACACATTTTCAAACTGTGCATCTCTGAGTGCATGTTCGTAGCAAGAAGGATGCAATTGTAACCTTTTGTGTTCCAATGATCTCTGTAATTAAAACCACACGTCACCAGCAATTTAACTTACACAATGCATGTTCGGTAACATTGGCAACATGACGCTGTAGCATTTTTTCCACAGGCAGTTTCGCAACATTTTGAAATTTTTGAATTTGTTTTCTGCCACGTTGTTGTGGCCTAAGATAATAGCACTGGCTCTTTTTTCTCACATGCTCTTTTCTTCTTATGCTTTTCCTCTCCACTCCCTTTCTCTCTCTTCCTCCTCCCTCACCACCTGTCTGTCTTCTTTTATTCTTCTTCTCAGTCTCTGGTTCTGTTTTAGGGATGGAAGTATCAAATAATATTTACTCTTGTTACTGTAACAAAGTTTGTGTTTTGTGTACTTGTACTTTGACTATTTTAAAAAATCTGTAATTTTACTTGTACTTGCGTATTTTTTATCTCAAGAATGATACTTTTCAAGTCGCAGCGGTTACAGAGTAAGAACAAAAGTTACATGAAAAGCTGTGATAAATTGTGTGAGATGGAAAAAAAGAAAGATGTCTGCATGTCCAGTCAGCTGACACTCTGGAAAAGATATATGTTCAATGTGACAGTTGTGAAAATTTTGAGGAGTAGAGTGGGACCAGAGAGGCTGAGTGGCCTGGTCATGTCATGCATTGAATGAGCAGAGAAGAGCCATTCAGACAGGTGAGTACAACGACAAACTCACTGTACATAGGAGAACATCAACAACCACTGCGTTGCCGCTCAACATAGCGTTGCGTGTGTGTGCGCGCTATACAGCGTGTACAAACTGGGACTGTGGCTGCTGTGGAGTTAATATTGTTTATACATCTCTGTGTGTCTGATGCCTTTATTCTGCTGTTAAAGTGGTAGGTCATTTAATTTATGTTGCCTAAAATTGCTTGTTGCACCTGCCGCAGTGTTCATAGCCCTTTTTATTCATTGCCCGTCAATTTTGCAATAACGCAGTAATGTTTAAACTGAATTTATTTGTACTTACATTTATAGTACTCTTTCCATCCCTGGTTTTCCATTAAACTGTTAGATTCTGTTTAAATAGCAAGTTTTAAGACATTTCTGGAATTTCTGCAAAATGAAAAATATACAATAAGAATACATAATTAATTGAGCACCAGTAACTCTGATACATCATTTCATTGATGCTTACCATATTGATGACATATGTTCTCTCATTATATTCTTTTTTGGGGAGCTTTCTGGTGGAGTGGAGGCATATAACCATGCATGATAGCATGCAAGCAGTTATTTGCCTTCAGTTAAATAAGCAGAAGATTCCATCAGTCTAATAATAATAATAATAATCTTTATTGATTAAAAAAACCCAACCCCTTTATGATACTGTATGTTGCCCCCCCCCAAATTTTGGGTGTTTGCACTCAGGTTTTTACGCGCAAATTGAAAATGTGCATAAAAGCATTGTTTGTTCTTGCTTTTCCCCCTTTATTCTCTCTGTCTTGTTATTCTCTCTCTCCTTATGGGAACTCTCCCTAATACACCAAGAAAATAAATACAATCACAGAAGAAGCCTGATTGAAACACCACTGTACTGCTGGAAGATGTGGTTTTTCCCTGATTGGAGAACTCTTACTGTTGTTAGCATGCTAATTTAAATTAAGCGCATGTGTGTGTGGATTTGTCCTGTGGATCTATTTGTGTGTGTGTGCTTGTGTAAGCTGCAGTAATGGTTGTTGAGGGTTATTAATTCTGTGTGTCCTTATTAAAATGGAAACATGTTCTGCTTAATCAGCTGCTACACGTGGTTAGCAGGGCCTCACTGTAGGTGTGCGGCTGTGTGCATATGAAATTATTAATATCATATTGTCCTTAAAAGGTCTTCTCACGTAAACCGTTTAACTTTTGTGCACTTTTGTTGATGCACACTGTAAATCCTGAGGCTGTGTCAAATGCTCTACAGGATTTTTTTCCCATATATTTTCAATCAAGTAATGGAAAGTAAAAAAAAAAAAAAAAGTGAACAATGGCAGTTCCTGATAATTTCTGAAATGAAATCACTTTGGAAAGAATTATAGTCATTACAGGAACTACACAGACTCATGTGGTCCACTCCAGTACAGCTGGAGACAAATGTACGACTAATAATAGTAATAGAAAGTACTAAAGAAATACAAATCTCAAAGCTGAACTGTCATCATCCATAACTTTGTTTGCAAAACATCATCTCAGCTATGGTTTGTACATGAGGCAGGATGATAGCAGTTGCTGAAATGGCCAAGTGGAATGAATTAACGTATGGAGAAATTAGTTCTAAACGATGTTCCACCAAAACACTTGGTGTTAACAGGAGCCTATTTGAAGGCAAAGTAGTTTCACTCAAAGTGAGAAATTAACAAGTGCTTACTCACTTGTTCCCTAAAATGAATGATGGATGTATGAGTAAATAAACTGTCAGAGGATATAATTCTTGTTTTGTTTGTTGTTTTTCTTTTTTTAGTATTAATTTCAGGCTCAAACCAGCTATGGCATGGAAAAACTAAAACCTGAACACAAAAGAATATACCATGTTTGCTATTGGTGAATCGGTATGTGTGTTCGCCCCAAACTGTTCGGTACAAGGACATTCAGTCCGGTATGCGACTTCCTCGGTTTGGTATGCCCTGTGACCCAAACAATTACTTTAAAAGTAGCCTGTCTATGTTTACTCCTCACACACGTTTAACAGAAATTCTTGAAGTTTAATCCAGTAACTTTTGGAAGCGCACCAGTTGTTGTTTATCAATTGTAGCATGCTAGTTGGCTTAGCCTGGTTTACCAGGTTAGTCAAGCTTATGTAGTGTTGCTGCCTCCGTAAGGTAAAAACAAATGAGAAACCAAAGCTGGAGGATCCTCCCATGACATTTAGATTTATATCCACTGTATGAGAGCATTACCATCTCCCAGTTAGTTACAGCGAAAATAGATAGGGAACAATTAGTGTCAAACTGTGTGTAAACACTTCAAACATGACATTTACGACGGCATCATCTGAATGTGCATAGTGTGTGGAACGACACAAAAACGGACTGATAGGTGTTCAGGCAGCCTCCCACTTCAGATTTGTGCGAAAGAATTAACTAATGCTATAGGAGTGTTTATTGCTGCAGATATGCGACCATACTCGGCCGTAGAGAACAGATTTTAATCATATGGTGTACAGGAGTATTTCGAGCTCAAGCTGCAGCTGTTCAGGAATTGTCAAGAGGTCAGTCTTAGGGCATTTCACACCTAAAGTTTGTTTGCTCTGGTCCAAATCAGTTGATGAGTTTGTAGACTTGGAGCGTTTTCCCCTTGGTTTGGTTTCTTTTCACACAGAGAAAAATCCTAAACGCATCACTGCAAACCACGTGAGAATGTTCACTCCGCTTATTGGTCAGATGTCTCTGGGGATGTTACACACTCCGGTACAGTAGGTGGCAGCATGCACCACTGACGTTGGTCTGTAGTCCGCCAGTAAGGACAGTTATTTATTTTTTTCTTATTGACAATATGCCGATATATTTGAATACCTTAACTCTTACAGCCGCTATTGAATGTTTACATTTTTCAAAATAATTGACAAAAATGTTATTCATTTTCAATACCGAAAATAAACCATGACCGAGGTACATACCAAATTGTGAATTTTGTGTACCGTAACACCCACACTATTTGCAGACAATGTGTATTTGATGAATGTTTCATGAATTAACAGGTTATAGCCACTGTAGTCCTCTGACACCATCTGCTCAAGCCCTCTCTTAAATGCTTTCCCTTCTCACACACACACTCTTTATCGCTCTCAGCGTTGATCCACAAAATTGATGTTTTTGTTTTAGTGACATTTTGGTGTTAAGCTCTCATTGCTGTGTCTGTGCTGTGATATCACTGTCAGAGCAAACACATACAGACACCAAAAAAAAAAACCCTGCTTCCATCCTTCCTCAATATCTGTGTGTGTATTAGGTAAATGTCCTGAGGGTGTCTAGAGTCCGTGATCTTCTCTGCTTGCCAAAATCATTCACTCTACCTCTCGCTCTATGATGGACTCTCTCTTCCCTCTTTGTCAAACTCATTTATTTTTTGTTTCATATCTTGAGAGCCCTTATTTGTCTTTGTCTCTCTCTGGATCAGATTCTCAGTGTTTTCCACATTTACTTTATTTATATACTGTAATTATACTGTAATTACTCCAACAACAATTGTTTCAGGCATGTGTTCGGGCAAAGATGGCTGGGTCTTCCAAAAAACAAGCTGCAGTTGCCACTCAAATTCTTGGAAGAGGGTTCAAGAGGACAAGTGCTAGAGAAGTGTTGTATGATAGTTGCATGATCAAAAGGTTCACAAATCTAGAATTGAGATGAGGAGTGCAAGAAATTAGAAAGCTGAAGATGATGTTGTGCAGCCAGAATCAAGGCTGCGTCACAGCAGGCTGGTGAAAGTGATGGAACCAAGGCAGGACTCTTATCATTTTCCCCCACTAATACCACTAAAAGAAAGGAGAAGCACTGCTGAGTCCAGAACAGCAAAGGAAGAGACAAAGAACAGTAGTGTGGTAGCCAGGGTCCCTTCATGGCACATGACAAAGGTGGCTTGTGTTAGGCTGTTGAAAACTGAATCTGATTAAATAAAGTTCCTCACTCAAGCAGTGTACAATGTGTTTCCCAGCCTGTTAAACCTTCATACGTGGGACAAGGCAAGGACATCAACCATATGTTCTGAGCGTGGAACCCTGGAGCACATCCTGAGCAGCTGACTCAGCGCAGTAGGAGAGAGATGCTACAGATGGTGGCATGATCAGCTCTTGAAGGTTTTTGCAGAAGCCATCCACTCGGGCATGAATGGAAAGAATTGGTTACATTCCTCAAAACAAACCATCACCTTTATCACCAAGGATAAAGCCATTTTACAGCCTGTTGTCTGGATTTTGTCTGAGGGGGGTCCACAGTGTCAGACAGCAAGCCCCCTGGTCTGTAGGGAGCAGCTTAGAGCCCAGCTCCCCAGTGGACAGTTCCTCTCAGGGAGTCCCCAACTGTTTGGTCCGAAAATGCCTTATTGATTGCAGGATATTCTGTACTGCTCAATAAATGTCTAGAATCAACCTGGAGAGCAAGGTGTCCAGTAGAGGTTGCAAGGGGGTTGCAGTCCGATCTCTGTCCACAGCCTTCAGCTTTTTGGGCATTGATAAAAAGACGAGGGGCACAGCCATCCGCAGAACCACTGAAGCAGCAGAGTGAGCCAGAAAATGGCTGTGGCTCAAGAGAGGAGCACCGGGGGGACTGAGCAGTTGGCCATATAGACAGAAGCTGGGGTCTGATCAGCCTCAGCTGGGTCGCCTAGAGGAGGGTGTATGATGTTGAAAGACCCAAAACACCAAATGATTCCAGGAACATCGCTGATGACGTGTGCAGAAGCATCAGTAAAATCACTTGCACTGTGTGACTTACAGTAGAGGACATTGCTAACATGCAGGGCAAGTCTGTTTGCCATATGGTCTTATTTAATAAGCATCTTGTCTATCTCGCACTTCTTTTCTCACTTTGTCTCCAAGAAATTTTAAAAAACGCTTTTCTAAAACACACATCACAATGTAAAAAAAACTGTTATATACATTTTAATATACTAAATGAAAGTTCAGATCAAATCATAAAAAGATCTATAAAGGTAGTTATGTGGGCCTTTTTGTTTTTACTTTCCCTGTGTCACTCTGCCTCTCACCCTTCCCTTGCATCTCTTTTGGGTACCTCTTTTTGAAAGAGATAATGGAAGAACAGGGAAAAAGAAAAATGGGAATATTTCTCTCTTTCATTACTTCTGTCTGCAGGATTATCTGATTTCAAGGTGACTGCATGGTGATATCAAGACTGATGCTTGTATTGCTGAACTTTCTCTCCTCCCTATGTGCTAGACTAAAAATAGGTGCCACTACAGTATAATCCAATAGACAAGACAGGCATGCAGACGCAACCACACACACACACACACACACACACACACACCCCTCTGACTCTGTGACTTGAAAATTTATATGGAAAAACATAAAGCTTTACTATAAGGGATGAAGCAGAGAAGGAGAGAATCACAAAGCTTTACTGTGAGTTGTCAAGGGTAGCAGAAAGAAAAGGAGTTAGGAATAAAAGGGATAAAGAGGAACATATGGGGGGAAGGGACTAGGGATGTCAAAGTTAGAAAGGATTCAAACTAACACAATTTGTTCAAAATGAATTTAAAGGCACATATAACGTAACTTGTGGTGTCATACAACTGCAGTATGTGTCTTGATATTGTGGCATTATCCTGAGAACTTTCTCCCAAAACAATGCCAATGGGCCGCCGATCCTTGCATATAAATCTTGCTAACTGATCGGTGATGGCCTTTTTACAACCCTTTGGCAAGGATCCTGAGGATGAATGTGGCAAAAAGTAGGCAGATGAGGTTATACAGTTGACATTGTTCCACTCATTTCTGGCACCTCTACTGTTTCACTTGGGTGGCAAGCTAGCAGGTGAGTTCTCTGATTTGTTGTTGTTGTAGACTAAGACAGCTTCTTTTCACAAAGATGGCCAAACAGTCTTATCTTTGTCCGTAATTTTGCCAACTACAGTGTAGAACCCAAATTACTTCCACACACTGCTTCTCGGATGATTTGGTGTCGTGATTATCACCGGTGCTTTGCTCGCTAGTGTCTTACATTTTTATTTATTAGCTTAGGTCAGGCTGACTGTATGGACTGTAAATGTTGAATTCGAGGTCATTACAGTTCAGATATTAAATGTTTCCCCATGTTGGATAGAAAGTTCTAAATTCGAACAAAAAAAAGTGACAGCCCTATAAGGAACAGAGAGAGTGATATGTTCCAGCTTATGGGCTTCCTCCTTCAAAGTCTGCATTTCAAGACCAGATGGATGATGTACAGTATGTACAGTATGAGAAAGTAGTGAAAATAAGAAGCAAAACTAGAAGGGCAGTCAAAGGATGGATGACATACAATGAAGGAGACAAAGAGAGAAAATGATACAGAGGGTGGTACAAAGTGAAAAGGAGAAGAAAGAGGAGGCTGCTGCATGGCAGAACAGTGACTGTGTAATGCCTCCATTAGTGGCAAAGTAGTTCTTTATGGTTTTATGGCTTGATAAATGAGCTGTAATAGACAGACAGATCATTCCTCTGGCCACTGTTGCACTCTGCAGGATAAGAGCAGTTTATCTGACTATCACACACAAAAA
>LKNJ01000481.1:161105-179684 GCA_002120245.1 Maccullochella peelii | reverse complement strand
GTGTTGTGTTTGTGGGAGAGAAAAAAATTCTACAGGTTTGCTGCTTTGTAAAACATTTTTCTTTGTGACTTTATTATTTACTGATACACACGTGTGACTATTTTCTACAACTACAAATTCCACTGTCACAGGTGCTCAGTACCTTCATATGAAATTGACTGAACAGGATCATGCGTACTGTATTTCATATCAGCTGTGTGGATGTGTACATAATGTTTGTTTGCAAATGTGGATGTGTTACACTCACAGGCTTGTAAATTAGCTTTCAATTCATAGCTACCATTACTTCACACACCAATAGATTTGATAAGGCAACAGAAAATGTACACCCCGTGTCACTCTAGACTCTAATCTCATACTTTATATTCCTTTTGGCATAAAATGTACACTGCAAAGACACACAGTTTGCTTGAAAGCTAACAAAGTTTCCAACATATTACTTTGTTTTGCTAACATTTTACATTTACACTTAAAAACTTAAATGTCGGCATGCCATTATTTTTGATGGATAGAAATTAAGCTACCTAGCGTCTATTTAGAAATGTAAGTTGAAAAGTATTGATAACAAGTAATGTATACTTTTAGCAATGATGTATGATGTAGCTCAAGCGAGCAGCATGCCACTGCACACTATTGTCTCTAGTTCCTAGCAGCAGCAATATTGGCAAAAGAAAAAAAACTTTCGGCATGGTTCGGCTTGTTTGTGGACTTGCTTTCATTTGTATGAAAAGCCAGAGACTGTGGACAATGTTATTTACAGTAAATACCAAGTGTGTAAGTTCCCTAATTTGTGGATGTACCAGTGTTTTTCCTCACATACTTGGTGGGAAGGACAAGCCCACTAAAATAGCATTTATAGCATGTGACAATGACACTCTCCACCGAGAGCAATACAAGTGAAATTCTTTTAGAAAACAAAGGCTGTTCACAGCTTGCCTTTTTGACTGCAAGAAAATCACCAGAATGTAGCATGACGTTTATATGAGATATGGCCTCTCTAATCCCAATACAAATAAAATAGAAGGCACATTTAACAATAAATGTTTTCTTTACAAGTAAACAGCGAAATACGGTTTGCCTAAAGAGGGTAAGCTCTTTAGGGAAACAAGAGGGTACAAAGTAAAAAATGTTTCAAGATTTTTTGAAAGCATATCTCTTGTTTGAAAAGCTATTTGTATATAGCCTTGAATTTTAATATTCAGTGCATTTTTGCCTTTATCAGATAGATAGTGACAGTGTGGATACACACAGGAATCATGGGGAGACAGAGAAAAGAATATGACATGCAATAATGGTCCCTGGCCAGAATCAAACCTGGAATGTTGTGGATATGTGGCATTTGTTGTAACCACTAGGCTACTAGGACTGTACCAGTGCAAACCATTTTAAGGACAAGCAGATACTCTGCGTGTGTGTGTTTAATAGTACCATGGGCACGTAGCAGTGCCTCTGCAGTGAAGAGAGGGGCCTGCAGCATGTCGGCTGTCTCCACAATCAGCATGTCCTTCAGCCTCCGGAGATCCTGAGGCCGCAGGCCCTCATACAGCTAGACAGGAAGGCATGGGAGAGGAAAGGACAGAGACAAGAGAGGAGGAAAGGAGAGAAGGTAGGTAAGGAGGCAAAAAAAAGAATAGGGGAGGTTGGCAGAGAAAAGTAATGAAAGAGCAGAGGGAGCGGCAGAGGGTGAGATCAGGGGAAGAGGGGGAAGGGAAGGAAGGGAAAGGAATGAGGGTGGGAGTAGAAAGAATGATGGGGCAAAGGGGAGGAAGAGAATAGAAGTATTAAAAGCGCATCAAATATAGATGAGTGCTGACCCACGACTAAGCCAGGCCCAATGAGCTAACAGACTGATGACAGATCTCACATGCCTTATAGCAGACTATTTTGCGAGACTACTTTGTATGTGTGTTTGTTGGTGTCTAACCAAAGCATCTGCAATTTGAAGTTGGGGGCTGGTCAGCAGAATTCCAGCAAAAATGTAAACACTGGACTATTGACAAATAGTGCCTGGTTCTAAGAGGAAACTACAGACCTACAAACTGTATGACTGAAGAAGTTTCAGTTCTTACAAAATATGTCTCTTCTGTTTTATGTACCCTAAAGCATAGGCTTTATCATTAAAAAGTTGCTCTCAAAGAAAATAATGCTTTTTTGTTTTTTTGTTTGTTTTTTTTAAATTGTAGGTCTTATTTAGTACCAATATTACACCACTGACAAAGTAAGTGTTACAATACACCCGTGGCTAGGTTATGGTATCTAGGGCATCTTACTCTAAAGAGTTTTATCTGAAACGGCAATAACAATGACAAACACTGTTACAGGCTTCATTAGATTTTTCAACAGTTTGGTAGGGACTATACAGAAGTTTGGTATTGGTAATGTTGTGACACCAGTTGAGGGTGACAAACTGAAAGCCGTATACCCTCTGCCTCTTGGCATGTTATTCTGTACCTCTCTTCGGTCGAGGGCTGCGTACTCTGCCTCTATACCCTCTGCCTCGGGGGCAAGAGAGAAGACCATCTGCGACTCCAGGCACAGGGCCAACTCCTTGTGGTGCTGCTTCTCTGCACAGTCACATGGAGTCTCACGGTTTTCATTCTCCGCAAACAGGTCCGCTTCTCTCTGCACCAGGAACTGAGCAAGTGAAAACAAAAGGACATTTTGGCTTTTAATAATGGGACACACACTATATGTAGCGACGTCTACCAAAGCTCTCTGGCTTGAAAGACCTTAAATTACAAAAACAGCACCACTAACTCTGTGATAGTAGTTGAGTGAAAGGCTACACAATTATAGCAGAAATGCCATTCCCAATTATTTTGATATATACTGTGATCATGATTATTACTTTCAATTTTTTGACCCATAAATGGATTGTACTTGTGCATCTTGACATAAATGTTCACGTAAATTTTTCACTTTTAGAAGTGCAGCATTTCTTAAAAGTAGCAGCAGAGAGTCTCCTTTTGATTGTTATGTTGCTTCTGAGCAAAAAGTGTTTTTCCACAATGGCAATGGCTGAGGTAATTTAATAAATGTGTTCTCTCAAATATGAATATGTAATTTCAGCTTCACAAACATTTGTTCAATTTATTCTTTTCCACTTTGCTTTTTGCTACATTTTCCAGAGTTCTATGTAGGATTTGTCTCTTTCTAGCACAACAGATCTGCCCGCATCCCAACTTTAGCATTTGGCTTTGCACATGGTGCAAACTGCATTTTGCTATATATGCCACTGTACTGCTTTCAGGGGAAATTAAAATGTAAAAAAATAATATTCAAGAGCATGATGCATGATACAGTGCATTGCAATTTGATTATCTACAGTTAGCTGTGCAGCCACAGTTGAATCCATCTGATGTTCATAATGTACACTAAATCCTTCATCACACAGATTACACAGCTAGGTTATACACAAAATCAGTTTCAAAACTAAATCCAGGTCTTTACAAAGGCAGATATTGAGACACACAGTGATAGCTCAATTGATCTATGTGACTTTTGTATGGCCCAGGGATTAATAAAGATATTCTTTGCTGCATGGTATCTTCCCAAAACTTACAATGGAGTTGTTTGATCAAACTTAATATAATGGATGTGAACCTGCAAACTATTGATCCTCACCCAGGGTTGCAACTGATCTAACGCCACCACACACCAGCTACTATTATACAAATATTCATAGTACAAAAGGGCTCCCTGTCTTAGTGAGGCTCTTCAGTTTCCATCTATGGAGGCTTTGATCTAAACCTCAAATTTCATACTTACCCGGACTGAAAAATATCCACAGGATTTCGGAATCTCACCTCAACACAAGTCTTCATGCCTGAGGCAGCAGCATAGTGCAGGCAGGTGTTTTTCTTGTTGTCGGTGGCATTGACATCAGCACTCTCATACTCTCCATGGTCCAGCTTTGCTCCGGTCCACGTCAGGATGATTTGTAGACATTCCGCCCGACGATGTCTGTCTTCATATGGCCGTGAGATCCGGGGCTGCAGCGCCCCCTCGGAGGTCAGGATCTGGGGCCCCATGCAGAGAAGGTGCAGAGATGTCTCATTGTGCACATTACGCTTGTTAGGATTCCCATCTTTGCTTAGGAGAAAAGACCTAAAAGAAGAAGGTAGGGACAGGGATTAAATCAAACAGTTGATTAAAAATGTTTCCTCATTGGCCCAGAAATGGCTTTGCGTGCTAATATATGAGGCAAGCCAACACATTTTAGTTAACTTTTTATTTCAGCTTTGGTCAACAAAGTAACCTACCAAGCTTTACAATCATTAGCCTGTATTGTTTTGTTTTTGTAAGTCTATTTGGGGACCCATAGCATGCTTTTATACAACATAGTAAATAACATTAAAACCCTTTTATCGTCTGACAAACCAAAAAAGAATGGAAATAACCAACATCACTTATTTCTGTTATGAATAACTGATTTAGATTTAAGTTTTAGTGTAATTGTATATTCTAGTGCATTTTAAGTAGTATACTTCACAATATTTGAAATGAAATCAGCAGAATTACACAGCAGAGACCAATGTGGAAATGCACATTGCACCTCAGGTAAATCATTATTCGAATCAGTTAATCAGTCTGAGTCTCAGAATTTCGGTGCTTCGTGTGGAAATTGGAATCATCAGAATCATATCCGTCCATCCATCCAGTCATATTTTGCTTCCACTTAACTTTGCCATTACCTGCTGACATTTATAACCACCCTAGGATTTTTTTAAGTCAGGTAGGAATGTAAAACTGAGCAAGCATCCTATTAGCAGAGAAACAACAGGGCCTGAGAGAAGTAAAGACAAACACATGCAAGGTTGGTAGCTTGTGGGATGGGAAGCTTTTGAAGCCCCATCCTATTCCATCCCAGCATGTTGCATTCCTGAGAGCTGCTAACAGATGGCTATGTGGAGAGACAGATGGGACAGAGACATATAGAGACAAAACATGAAAAAAATCTTACAATGCAGCAATACAGTACTGGATGGGACCAGTTGATCAGCAACAGAGTGCTAAAAAATAAGAGAAGTGCTCAAAGGACACTTGATATCTGAATGGGCGTCACAATAGTAAATTAATTAATTAATTAATGCAGCCTATCCAAAAGCTAGAGCACAACAAACTAGTACCTTAACCCTTAGATATCCATTTTCCTCTCACTGACAGCAGCCAGTCCAAAAATATGTGACATTATGTGTACATTATGTCTGCTTGCTTGCTTGTGTGATTTTATCTGGGCCATATCCTGACCTGAGTAGGCGTGTCATGGCATGCCGGGCAGCATAGTGCAATGGAGTGTTGTGCTGGTAGGACTCTCCGTATGTAGCGTTGGGATCCAGAGCCTCCTTGAACTGCGGGTTGCTCTCATACAGATGGCAGGCCAGCACCTCATCCCCATTGATGAGAGCCTTGCGGAACTTGGTCGCTGTGTTCCCCATCTCTTCCCCTACTGTAGGTTCAAGCTCTGACTGACACAGCAGCCTCTGAAGTCGTCTTCAACCTGTTCAAGTCCAAAAGGCCAGCATACTGAATGTCCTAAAGAAAAGAAGAAAAACAGGAATTAAATTCCTTTATGGTTGTGTCCGAGTCCAACAATGCCTTGGTAACTAAAAAATGGTGACTGAGCTCATCTGTCGTTAAAAAAAAAAAAAAACCTCAAGCCTATTCTCTAAATAAGTCAAACATATTTTCACTACTGTTTCAAGAAAAGCAGCCCTGTGTCTTGAGATCATAAGTCACTTCCACTCCCTCTGAATCACAAAGACAAGAGTTGCATCTCCCAGGTTGCTTAGGCTGCTCTGCTCACAAGCCCTTGTGTCAGCATCACCACTGCACTGTAAACCACCTCCCCGTGATTCTCTTTTTATTTTTTGTTTTGAATAACTAAACATAGTGCCAACAAAGCTCACACAGAGAGAAGGACATGGCTTCCTCTGGCATCACCAGGAGCTTCCGCCTCTCCGTGCCAATGCTGCCCATCCCACTGAGGCCAGGAGTCATTGAGAAGCAATATATCCTCAACTCAAGAACAACATGCAGCGAGTCAGCATTTCGCTTCCACCAGAGCACCATATGGTCATGACTGTTTGGGCAATGTGATGCTTTTATGTATTTTTGGTGAGCTACAGCACAAATCAACAGAACACAACATCATCTCCTTCAGCACAATATATTCTACTTCAAGATACTAAAATTCATTCATACTGAATTCACACCGCCAGGCAAACCTTCTGCACATTAATGCCTTGCTGTAGGCAAGTTATGTACACAATAGAAGGAAAGAATGCTCCCTATACCTTTCAAGTGTATACCGAAAGTCCAACTCCCCCATAGGTTAGCAACTGTGACAAAGGAAATGGTCTCGACATTCCATTTGAGGGACAACTGAAAAGGAAATGGTCTCGACATTCCATTTGAGGGACAACTGACTATTTTCTGCAGTTTATTTATATATATATATATATATATATATATATAGAAGACTGGATGGATCTGACTCCCTGGTCTAATATAGTATTGTGTCTAATATTAACACAATACAATATCAGCAATCACAAACTAACATAAGCGACTGTATATATGTGTGTGTGTGTGTGTGTGTGTGTGTGTGTCACAGGTAGGAATGGAAAAGAGGGAATTCCAGGTAATTTTTGTAACCTTTGGTCATTTTCCAGGAAAAACTATTACTTGCTGTAATTTGGGGTATTTTCAACATGATACTCAGACAACATGAATAGAGTAAGAAGTTGAAGGAAAACTAAACAAACACATACATGTGGACGGTGAGACTCCTGTGGTGACTTGCTACCAAAGCAAAAAGGTATACACACAATCGCCAGTTAATTATGTACACCTATCTAAAACTAATGCAGTCCAATACAACAGTCCTGCAATAGGCTTAATGCTCAGTTTTTGTTGAAACTGTTATAGAAAGGTGTTGATTCAACTTTATAATAATTCTGGAGGATGTAGATTCATTCACGATTCGACCTTATACAGAGAGGTGTTTCTGTTATTTAGCCTACCCTCATTGATATAAATGGGGGTGACAAAATAGAAACACCTGTCAGTATAACGCAATACAATTCAACACCAGCACCACAAACTACAGCCTCCAAAATGATCATAAAGCTGAATCAACACCTCTCGAAAACAGTTTCAACAACCTTCATGAGGGTAGGATTTAATGCAGGACTGTTGATTTATTAAAACTAATATTGATTTATTAAAACTAATGCAGTCTAAAACAACAGTCCTAGGTGTACCTAATAAACTGACAACTGAGTTATGAGGGGCTCACATGTTACAATCAATGACAGAAGCAGATGTCCATTTAGTTTAAACTATGGCCATAATTTCCCACTGTCATGTTTCAACTTTTTAGGAAGATTGGGGAGAGAAACAGACTAAGAAAACATCCATTGTGGAATGAAGGTAAGTGGAACAGATGCTGGACCGAAGTGGGATAGGACTTCTTCGACTCCTCCTCATTCTCTGTAACAGACTTGTAATAAGTCAGTTGACTTGATTGACATGATTTATCATTTGTTCTTTATTCAGCCTACCTAAATAACTAAATTCTGTATACTTATTTAAATGTGTTAATACATTGCCAATACTGATATAGGATGCAATCTCCAGCCATCCTTGCAATAGGACCCCATACACTGACACACACCACGAACACGTTAGAAAATTATATTAATTATATATAATTTAAACAATGAAGCCACATGGCACAAGTTAACTTGCATCAATAAATCTGTGTCAAGCTTGTGCCATTCAAGGACAGACACCCTCATAACCACACACGGTCATAGGGCAAGCCAAACACACAATGTCCCACCTTGGTGAACACTTAACACCAGTTATATAACCTGCTCATAGATGGTAACACCTACTACTCGATAAGGTTATTCTCCAAATGTATAACTAATTAACCGGACACTCTTCCATGACAGTGCCAACCAACATCTAACTATGGCTATCTAACAGTAGCAGCTAAGGATATAAACATGTAACGTTAACAGTTTGTCTGCGTAGCTTGCCACTTGTCACTAAACTCCTTCATGCAGGCCTTTCCCCATGTTGTGAAGGTGTTTTCGCTAGCTCAAACCGACGGCAGTGTGTTGTATTGTGTTAAATAAATAGTCCGAGATATCGCTTTGTTACATTTCTGGGTAATGAAAACATTCACCAGCCAACTGACCTTAGATAACGTTAGCTGCAAACCATTCCGTTAGTTGAAAGGGCTGGTGTTCATCACAAAACACAGTATTTCTTGCTAGCTGTATGTTATTCAAAAACATAAAAACATCATGACGCTAGCATCTGCGTTGGCTAACGTCAGTGCATACGCTAGCGGGTCAGCTAGCAAGCTAACCGCGCTGCTAGCCAACTTAGCTAGCACAGTTGATGAACTCACAGTAAACAATGAGTAACAAGTATTCCGACTTACACAGATGGTAACGTTACATCTCGCTGTCTCAAGACCTGATCTTGTGAAATAACTGTCACTCGCTAGCGGAATAAACAGAGGCTTTTCTTGTTAAGTGAGGCGTTTCTTTTTAAGTCAGGCAATCCATAAATAATGTGTGCTCAGAGCAGTGATGTTGTTCCTGTCAACTATCCGTTGACTCTCTGCTGGCTGCTAGACGGGTTGCCAGGTTTCACCAGTTCCCCCAAAACAGGTGGAGAAAGATTATGGCTCATTTTCTTCTGATACTAAACGATGGCGTTTTGTGTGTGCCCAGTGCCACTGTTTGAATATAGCTGCTGCTAAAACACGCACTAACGCCATTGATTAAGTCATCCTCACATGACAACATTTGGACCAATGTCATGCAATGGCCAACTAAGTGCACCTCCACAACTAAGGTAGGCTATCCTGTTTATTGGGAAGGCTTCACAAGCATCACAATTGTGTATATTTGTGTTGCATTATGGCAACATGAAGGGCATATAAGCCTATCTTATTCAACTTTTGTCAAATCTACAGGTCCCCACGGACAGAAAATAAATTTAAAAAATCAAAATTAAAAGTTTAAAACTCCAAACTCTCCACCTTTAGGCTGTAATGGTCTAACCATGGGATAAAATGGAGATTTAATTTAATGTTCTTCTGTCAGAGGCACTCAGTCTCTCCATCTCTATAAAGTCTATGATCTCAAGTCAACAGGCTACTTTAGTGATTGATTTGTTAGCTGTGTGTACAAGAAAATGCCACTAGAGTGCGACAGAGTCCACAGAAACGAATAAAGCTTTTGGATGGTCATGAAGTTGTGCTTTTTGTCCCTTGAACAGTCCAGTCTTAATATGATATGAATCGGTTTTGACTTTGCATTTGTTGTACATAAAAAAAAGGAAAAAATGTCAGTCTAAATGGTGGGTCAGCTGAATTTATGTGGCTTAACCCTTCATCACACTCCTGTGCATGTGCATGATAACCAATCAAAGTGTCTAAAAGTATAAAATGTATATTAAACATAACCTTGTGAGTAATTACAGACAATCTTAACTAGTGTATTCATATATCAAACAAATTATATTAAATGTACACATTAATCCATAATATGTAAAGTATGATGTATTTAATCAGAGACAAAGGTGTCTTGACCAGACCACTCAGATTCTCGATAGAACACATATGCCTTTTATTATCAAATATCTGCACATTGCAATGAAGGTATATACAACATATTATCCTCACATTTATGCGTGCACAAATTTCATATCAACAGGCCTTCAATAAATAATCTGTAAACACTTAACCTCAGTGTAAAGGCAGGCGAGTAAAGTATGCATAATGAAACATAACATTGTCTAAAAAATTGGGGCAACTTTAAAATTCTATATACAGAGTTACATAAATATATAGTCCAGGAGAACAGATGGACTATAGATAGGATAGATGGAATAAGACAACATCTCAGGATGCTGATGCTTATGTGCCACACACGCCCCTTGACTTTTGATGTCATCACATTAATGTGTCCTTGATATTTCCTGTGTCACCACGAAAGGGAAAAAAAGAAACATTTATCACCACCAAGACAAATTCTGGGTGTGCACATAACAAAATGCAAAAAATATTCCTTGTTCATGGTGGCAGATGAAGAACTATCAAAATGACAAAATGAGAGACAAAACATTTCAGAGACAAAACACTCAAGGGTTTGTGTAAAAGGAATAGTAAGCTGCCATGCCTTTGGATGAGGGGGCTTCTTTGCTGTAGGGGCTACTGTTGGTGGCAGCAGAGGCCAAGTCCTCACACTTGATGTCAGCAGGTGAGTCCTCTGTGCTAGGACCATTAAGAGACAAACGCCTTCGTTTGCAGGCTGTGGAATAAGAATCAGCCTTGTCTAGGGACAAAGCTGATGGCTGTGTTTCTGTCCACGAGGAGATCAGGCTTCCACTGCCGTTCAGCTCCTCATCTATCTGTGATTTAACTTTGCTTGAGTCTTCCGGGAAACCAGCGGTGGGACTGGGCCTGGGGGACCAAGGCAGGCTGGTAGTAACCTTTCTCTGGTATGCTGTTCTGGTCCCCCATCCTCCAGACATGGTGGTGAAAGGAGAGTCTGGGTAGTAGCTGAGAGCATGGGATGTTTGCATGGACAGGGATTTGATACCATAAGGAAGCAGGGAGCTTGAGTATTCCCCCTCATAGGGTGTCAGATCTAGCTTGTTGCTAGTGCTTGTGCCATTTCCCCCTTGCTGCATGGAGGTGACAAACCACCTCTGAGAAGCTCCATCTTCTGTCTGAGGTGAGAGGAGGCTGTTAGTCTGCGGAACTGCTCTCTCGCTGTTGTAGAAGCGATTCTGGGGAAGGTTGTTGACAAATTGGTCCTGGAAGAGGGGCTGCATGGTGTAGCGGGCGCCGGGGACAATCTGGTGGGCACGGGGAGAATCGGTTGGAGATGGCGTGAGGCGGTCATTCTCTGGAGCTGTGTACATCCTAAAAAAATACATGTATTTGTGAACTGGAGGTCAAGGAAGAGCAGTGGGAGGGTGAAAAAGATCGTGGTGTGAACATTTCTTTCAGAATGAGTTGGCACACGCATGTGAAACTACAGATCATGAGTTGGAAAATTTAAAAAGAGATTTACAACACAGTAAGACAGCTGCAATAAAACATATCATTTGATGTATTCCTGTGTTGTAGACATATGATATTTATACTCATTTTATAACTGCTGAGCAATGCATGACAAAGAAATAAAATACTCACGAATCATAATTATCTCTGAATCCTTTGGCAAAAGGGTTGTGATCAATTTTCAGCTGTGTAATCTAAAACAAAGCAAAATGGAAGAATACGCTACATATTAATAAGTCAAGATAAAGAGAGAACATGTGTAAAGAAGCATCATGCATGTACATGAATACATGTCCATTAAGCACATGCATGTCAAGCTACACAAGGAAATAGCAAACAGCTGATTAATATTAAAAAGTGCTATTTATGTCCGTTGAATGTGTTTCAATGAATAGAAATTACAAATGGATCAACACAAGATGTAACATGCAATTTATACTTACAAAGTAGGGATATTGCTCTGAGTATATAATAAAAGCAGTCTATAGCTCTAAAACCATGACATAGAAGAGAAGTAGACAGGAGTTTTTCATGCTTACATCAGTGTTCTGATAGGCAGTGACAGCTATAAATTGGGTCTCTGGAAAGGTGAAGCTCTGAGTCTTAACGTCACTGCTGATGTCCTCCACCCCATCCTCCACCTCCACGATGTGCAGCCTGGGCTGATACTTATGCAGCGATTGCAGGACAATCATCTACATATGAACATGTATGGTTAAAAAAGAATCCATTAAATCATCCGTTCATTTTTGGAATATAACCACTTAATGGTTTTCTCATTTTCTAAACACGGAATTTGAATTTTTTTTATTTTTGTATAAGTGATTTAGCCTAATGGCCCAAAACGCATTCTGCCTTCGACAATGGTGTCTTGAATTTAGGAAGGTAGGCTACTTAATTTTATTTAATTAAAGTGTTCGTTTGCACAACTTCTGTTGACAGCAAAAGCATCATGTGAGCGCTGGATATAAAACTCTGCAAATTAATTTCATTTCCTTCCAAACATGAATTTGAAAAAAAAAAAGTGCTGTTCATTTACGGATTAAACTATTAATGTCGGGCTTTAATCTTGTCTGTTGCAGAGTATTATCAGGGTAACCCATTAGCAAAAATCTAAGATAGGCTATTTTATATATTAAAAATACATAGTGGTGCTGAAAACAAACAATTCATCACAATTCAATGCAACAAAAATTATACTGAAAGTTTTATACAATTTATTTGAATCTTCGGTGAGGGTTAAATGCGTTATAAGTTTATTATTTATTTGTTTGGCATACCTGTGAAGTACTGGTCCCTTTGTTGTTGGTGAGCTTCAGTTTGCTGAAGGAGATTTCTTGTCTCATCCAGTGGGCCCCGGTGTTTGGAGACTCTGGATGGATGTAGACTTTGTTCCCTAAAATAAATAAATACATTTTCCAACATGAAACTCCAGTAGCCAACCCCAGACCATTTAGGCTATAAGGGGGTTTCAAATTGCAAACCTATATTTCGAAAAGTATAGGCATCAAATAAGAATTATTTTGCATCGAATTCTTTTATTCTTGCAAACAGAAAATATGCCAATTAGATAATGTTGCTATTTTCCAAGTTTCTTTAATTGATGGGTAAATTATTCAATTTAAAACATCGAACAAAATGAAATGTTAAAAATATTAAATATCGAGCTGTTTCAGTACCTTGGCTACTGTTGTCCGCCTTCCCACAGGTGACCCACTTGCCACCCTGAAATCTCCAGTGGTTTGGGTCAGCCAGCACCACCTCCACAAACACGTTGTAGTGCGCTGTCAGGCTGAGACCAGCTATGTTAAAACTGAGGAACGGGAACATCCGTCTGCAAGCACAAAAACAAAATCCGATAAATAGGCTAATACACATTTTGGAATTTTATTTTATTTTATTATAGAACAATAAAAATCACGTGAAGTGAAGTTCACTTATTTCCCATGAAAATCAAACTAATTGTGTGAAGGTAGTTACATCCTCTTTACCGTCTTTTCCTGCCACCTCACCTGCCCTGCTTGGTGATGATCATCTCGGTCTGGTGCCGGTGGAACTTGAGCCACAGCGGCCGGTTGCAGAGGTAGACCTGGGCCCTCATCCCCGGGCCGGCGGTGGGCAGAGGTATGTTGCTGAAAGCGGACCCTGAGCCAGTGTAGGACGGGTAGATGCAGCCGGGGCTCTGTCCGAGCTGGTAAGTGGAGCTGAAGTGACTGCGACCGCCGGTGGAGGGGGAAAATCCCGCGGGAGGCAACACGGGGCCCAAGTGGAGAGAAGAGGGGTACCTGCCAGTGCTGGACGGGGTGTAAACCGTCCCACTGGGGGTATAGGGGATAAAAGAGCAGGGATTCGGTGTTTCTGGGCTGTGTTTAGAAACTGTGGGAGGGATGTAGTACCGGTCAGCACCCATCCCGTGCTCTGTGTACCTGCTGCCAGCAGTCGGATCGTCCCCATCCACAGCCGGAGACTTGCACCTCTCACCCGCTGCTTCTTTCGTAGAAGAGAAGGTGCTGCTCTCTCCTTCACCGCCGAGCATGACTGCTTTTCTCGTCTTTACTCAGCCTTGATACAGAGGTTGATTTATTTCTTGATCCCACTTGAAACTGTTCTTTTCCGGGAGTCTTCCTCCCTTTCAGTAAAACTGTTTTAATGCCAGTTTGATGTCTTCTCATAAAAACGTCTTCTGCCGGCATCCACTGAAGTCTGAACTCTTGAGACAGGAACAGATAGTAGTTAAGAGCAGCCTGCTATAGGCTATATCTACAGTCATTCGGGCTACCTGAGTCACCAACACTTAAAAGGCCTAAAACAAAGTGGAAAGAGTCTTTTCAAAGTCAGAAATCTTTGTGGGCGCATCGGGGTGTGACTGAGAAGTCAAACTTAAACTGCTGAATTTCAGTCATTTTCGTCTTTTAAAAATCATTGGCTTTACTGTAACTTCAAAACAAGTCATCTTTGGCATAGGTGTTCCACTCCCTTCTCTTTTATATATTGACTCTGTTTTGAAGCATGTTTAGGAGAATTATTCCATTAAATTAAGTGTAATAAAATAATGGCTTATTTTTTTAGAATTACAAATTCACGAGGAGAGGCTGTGATTCAGGTCAATAATTGTTCACATATAACCATGACGAATTTGTATATGCAACTGACCTGAATCGGTCAGTAGCCTAAGGTCAACGATCACGACCAGATTAGGTGAACTGGTGACCTTTCGTTTATTTGGATAGGTAGGCTAATATTAGAGGGGAATCACCTCGAGGTGAGAGCCGATTTCTTGTAAATCATTTGACAAACTTTAAGTAAAGCACAGATTTTTGGGGGTGGTGTAAAACTGAAGTGAAAGCTCGCCCACGATTCTTGGAATGTAATGGTATATTTTGAGAGAGTCTAAATGTAAACCGCAGATTTTTCGGTCAAAACAATAATAGTGCTATTTTTGCTTTTCATATTTTATAAGACGATAATCCCAAGTCTTACCAAAAAATGACAAAATGTTATAAAGTTAGCAACGCAATTTTTATAAACAATTCTTTGTGGAAAAAATGAACAAATTTAGCTACTTTCTAAGTGGTAATAGACGGGGCGCTGTTAATCCTATATTATTATTCAGAGTTAATGAATTTGCATTCATTCATTCAATTCTGATGCGGCTCTGTTTCCCAACGGGATACCCGACGTGAAAAAGGGAAATAGCCAATTATTTTTCCGTTTGAAGAAACCTGTGATGTTTCTTGGATCAGACAGTCGGAAGTGAGAAACGACAACAACCAACATTTCTAAACGATTGAGGAAAAAAAGAACAAGGAAATACAAATAAATCTGTGTATAGACAAATTAAATGATTTCCCGGTGCTTAATTCCCTGTAAATACTTCCAAAGCCTAAATACATTTTAGTTGCATTTTGGGGGAGTTATATTTTAATTTCACATGTAGGCTATTACAATGTTAAATGAAACAACTGTTTCATCGGACAGTGTAATAACAACGCATGCATTCAAATGTTTATATTCCATATAATATTATATTTAAAAAATATAAACTTACCAAGCAATTATCCCTCCTGTTTCGGTTGTCAAATCAAGTTCAAGACACAAGAAAATATTTTGAACTGAATAAAAACTATCTTAGGCAACATCAACGCGCGAAATAAGCTGCGAAGCTGAGCCCATACCAGTACATGACATCATGTTGTGTTTGGAGTTGAGGAGGGAGCATGAAATAAAGCCTGAGCCATGTGGAGGCGGACTGATCAGAGTGTAGAGGCTGCTCTCTCCTTGTGGCCATGACGCACAGATAGCAGCCTATTATCAGGTTCTCCTCTGATCTCCAGGGGAGGGGCAGGGGATCCTCAGAAAGCATCACAGCCAAGGTGAGCGAGGCTCCTTCCCAATACCTCTGTGAATGGTTTCCATCTCAGCATCCTCACAAAGACATCACCAGAATAACATTCCCATCAGGGTTTAGAGTGTGTCTGTGGGGGGTCAGTAGTGCAGAGATAATGGTGACCTTGTATTGTGCTTTATATTGTTATATAACCTGGGCCATTGTCTGTAAAGACATTGTAGAACACTGATGTCTACAAATCAAAAACCATCTGATTTTAACAGAGAGAAAAAGGGACATTAATGTTCAGATTTCTGAAATTAGCCTCAATATTGCAAAAAATCAACAATATGAAAGTTGCTGCTAATTTCAATTTCAAGTAGTAACTCAGAGAGATAGAGACTCAGCCAATGTGGTGCTTTACCTACAATACCATGTTGTGCAAAACATGGCAGACTGTGAAATAACCTGGAAGGTAAATGTACCTCACTGACGATAAGACATAAAATATAATAATAATAAACACAATTCTTTAATTGTCATGTCTGTTTTGCTACAATAGCTGCACAGATGGAACTGGTCATGATTGAAACTCAGCTGTATCACTGTCTTTGGAGTAGTGGTTAAAGAGTACAGATACATGATCAATTTGATCCCCCATATCACTGCTAATGGGGCTGAAGAGTGAGGAGGCCCCACTAGAGGAGCAGCCAAGGCATGAAAAGGGATTGTCATAAGAGGGTTAAACTGCTACTCTGTGATTTTGCTTCATGAAGAATGATGTATCATCAGCGACACTGACATAGAGAAACATAGGACATTTTATTTTAAATATCAGTATGAGTAGATCAACAAGGTAACGTTGCAACTCACATACTGTCTTCTGTGGTTCACCCCAATAAAAAGGTACAATACTGATGATGAACATTGCCCATTTGTTCCCCCAATATACAATGTAAGTTTGTCACAAAAGTACAAAATATTCACAGATAATTTTGGCTCTTAAAGGTACTTATATAAGACTGTATCCTTCCTTGATTCTTCCCACATCTTCAGTTCAAAGGAAACCAAACTCAGACTTTAAATATATGCCGTATCACTGTGTTAATGGGGCACCTTTTAACAACTTAAAGACCAGCTCTTCTCTCAGGACCAGACGATGCTCAGCTGCTGCTGCTTGCTTGCTTGAAGGAAGCTTTACATGATAAAGACAGTGAGAGGATTAATGAAGCAGGTCGCCACCTCTGAAATAAACACACTACACATCAAACAAGACAAATCAACAATTTGGGTGAACTATTTGAACAGCAAACAGTCTAAAGCTAACTCTGCTGATTGCACTGATAGACTGATTAAGCTGTTTGATTATTTCAGGAAGTCATGAATATAGAGCACATGCGGCTTCGGTAGCCCTAAATTTAGTTTGAACTACAAGTATTTTCCCCTGCTTGGCTGTTTCCCTTTGCTGACTACATGACAGACTTTTTTTGTGCTGTGATTCTTGTATCAGTGTCTATTTATTACTGTTGGTAAAGTATCAGTTTGTATTGGATTGAAATCCAAGCAAATTAAACTCTCTCTCTCCCTCTAGCTTTCTCTTTCTGTATTTAGCAAAATACCCATCTGACACACACACACACATATGGTCACATGCTTTGATGGTAAAACCAATGAGTCAGAAGTGCGAACGTGTGGAGTCTTAAAAAGTTTCTGCTGAAGTTTCTTTATAAGCTTCTTTTTGACCCAGCAGTGCAGGGACCAGCACACTTATTGACACATTAAGTACTGTAAAAAAATGTGCTGCATTCATCCACCTTCATACATTTCTTAAAGTCCCCCCTTTCCACTCAAAATGTGTTTCGTTACTTCACTTGGATGTTTGAGCTTCACTGTGCAGAATGACGTATGTGCAGAGTGTGACACTAGAAAGCTGTTTTCACATTCATCTGCAGAAGGGGGAAAGTTTCTCTTTGCTCACCTTACACCTGAGAAAGTTTGGAGCCAATCGTGGTCCAAAATGCAACTTTACACAAATGTAATGGTGAAACTTGAAACCTCCAGTGTGAGTAAACTGAGAATGGATTTTTCAGTCAAGTAGAAGATGTGACGTGTCTAGTAGTAAATATTTGCATATTCATAGATTCTGGATTTTTCACTGAGGAAGACTGAGTAGATTTTTAATAAGGTAATTGAAAAATACAGACACAAATTATTATTCAAAGCAGAACATTTTTAAATGTCTTAAATCATGTCTGGAGAGGATCTTTAAAATGAACTTCTTTGCATTCTACCCCACTCTCCAGATTGAACACTTACAGGAATATACAGTTTCTTATTTATTATTAGCTCTCTGTGATGATGGAAACATCAACATAATAACTAGCTTAAATCAGGTTATCTCATTACCAAAAACATACTATACGTCACATAATGCTGTTTGGTTATCATGTGTATATTGGGCAGCCTGTCTGTATAATGGCCTCACTCCTCTCTCTGTCACGCTCGATGAGCAGCTTCCCCTAGCTGTGCCTGCTTTTTGACACGTCTAAAGGGCTGTTTCTGACATCTTGCCATCCTGCCGGCCATCCCTCCCACAGAGCTCATGCCAGGCAGGAGGAAAAAGCTGGTGACCTGGCCATCGCCGCCCTGCCCTAGGCCACTGCCACCCTGCTGGCAGCAGAAGGTCTGTTGGTCTGAAGCCATGCCAGGAACTCTGCCCGCCGCAGCTTGTGATGTCACGACAGACACACTCTCAGAAGAGAGTTCTGATTGGATCTGAGGGTTTGCCTTTCTCACTTTCTGGTAAATGCCCTCTCAACAACTTACAGACATACAAACCTAATTAAGTATCACTTTAAATTTATGTGATCTCACCTTTCTGCCTTCCTAGCTGATCAGCTGCCTTCACAGATCATGCAGAGAACCAGAAATATGTTCTCCCATTTTGTGATGTAATTTGAACATTTGTAATTACCATTTTTACAACTCATCTTTTACCCCCTTTTGTTAATTAGTTACCAGTGCATAAAGAACAGACATTTGTGCAAAGTTTTTCTTGTCAGATCAAAACTAAACTTTCATGCTCAGATACACTTGAAGAGTTACAAATCTGTTATGTGTGTGTGTATATATATATATATATATACACACACACATA
>LKNJ01000481.1:148740-160961 GCA_002120245.1 Maccullochella peelii | reverse complement strand
CCTATGCTTACATTTATGGTTTGGTCCTACATCCTGTTAAGAGTAGCAGCAGGAGCGGACCATCACATTTGGTGCTCAGCGTGGGGGCGGTTGGGGAGCTGTCATGTTCCAGCTATCCCATGGAGATACACTTCTGCCTCTCCGCGAAGATTTGGTGTTTTTCTCATTTGCATTTGCTAATGAGATCCTGTTTGCATGACTTTATACTGGAAGGCTATCTCTCTGAATATCTCTTTACAAATACAGGAGGCAGATAAAGTCCTACTACTTAACCTTTATTAACCAATTAGTCCCATTGAGATTAAGAATGTCGTTTTCAGGAGAGATCTGGCCAAGAGAGCAGCATTACGGTAATGTAATGTTGCAGACAAATACAATGACACATTCAAAAATACATCCTATTAGGTCCAGTAAAATTGTAGGTATTTGTAAGTGGTCTTCACATTCTTTTAGTTTTGGATTCTCAAATTTGATGTAACACAGGAACCACTTCTGAGGTATCACCTACATTGTGAGTCACTCATGGAGCAACAGTTGTAACAGCTCCACAGTGATACTGTAAAAGCTCTTATGCTGTCATTTAACAAAGGCAAAGGACATATTTATGAGATCATGCCGTCCTAACTTAGTCCAGTCTTTGAAATTTGTTCAAACCACCAAACAAGTACAAAACCTTATATTTCTTGTTTTTTTCACTGTCTTTGCTACAAGAGAGCATACCATTTCACTGATAATCAAGTGTCTTAGCCTGCCCTCGCCAGTTCACCCTGATCACAACTTCACACAAGAGATTCATCCTCCTAGAAGCTTTCCTCAGCCAAGACCCAAAATCACTTATCTGAAAGGAAGTTCTAGAAGTGTCAGTCCAGTGCCAATTAGGGCCCCGATTAGAGTATCCTCGTTATCACCCAATCTGTACTGTTAAGAATTCCTGCCCACCAATCTGCCAGTGTCAGCAGCCCCCCTAAAACAGTGGACCAATTTGATCTCAGGTCACAGTAATGAGCTATTGCCTTGATAAAACCAATTTGATCCTCAAACATTGACATGTTTAAGGCCACTACTAGCATTACTCATACTTACACCTGCACTGTATTACACTTATACCTACAATGCCCACTGTAACTGCTGCACATGCTGTATATACAGTATCTTAGTGTATTAATTTCACTCTGTTTATACTATTAATACTGTTCACACTGTCTATATCTTAGCATATTCATATCTACCCCTCACTAATATTTATATATTACCTCTATACATATGTACATTACTCTGCACTTTACTGCTTTTTGCAGTTCTGGTTAGATGCTACACTGCATTTTGTTGTCTCAGTACTTGTACTCTCACCCTTAAAAAGCTTTGAACATGTACTGAGGTTAAGTTACACAAAAGATAGAGAATGGGAATTCTAGTGACCTCACATGCACCCTTTGTTTCATTTGCATGGGTCTGGCAAGTGGTTCAATTTACCAACTTTCAACCAGACAACTCAAAGTGACAAATATCCTCCCTGCTTAAGTGCTGCTGCAGAAGCCGTCGCATACTAACCACCGCAGCATTGTTTTTTCCTCTGTCTGACCTCTGACCTCCCTGTGAAAGAGGGTAATCACTTGGAGAAATCTCTAAAGGCTTCAGTTGAGCCTCACATTATGTTATTAAGACAATATTATATATAGTAGGTCAACTGTTCCCCCTCTCCCATCCATGTCATAATCTTTATAAATATATATAAAGACGAGATTTAATGAGAATAAATTGTTTGTGTCTCAATCACTGCAATGTACCAATTATCATATTACACTTGGTTCTGAATATGCCGTCTAACACAGAGCGTACATAGAGATTTAAGAGCTCTACCGGTATAGCACCAAAATAATAACCTAGCAATAGCAAAAGAACAAATACATTCTCTGTATTGTTTAGTGTCCCTCTCTCCAGTGGGGTGGAAAGAAATTTTTTCTGCATTATGTCCTCTCTTTGAGCCGATAGGCAGGACCCTGAGCATGTTTTTCTCATATGGGGAATTTGCTGACTGTGGTATCACATTATGATTAACAATTTAACTATGATCCCCTTCTTTCTCATTGTTATTCCACAGATGACTGAGAGTAAGAGCGAAATGCCAGCGACGGCATGCAGGCTTCATTAGATTCATTGATTGATTTATTGTTTTCCATGGTTGTAATCACTTCCCCCAAGGTAATTTGTAAGCTCTTTATGGTTCAGAGGTATAAGCCTGAGAGTTAATTAATCGGCTTTTTTTTTAAAGTTTGGAAGTAGAAATGCCCATCTGAATTGGTAACCGCTAGAAAGGCAACAGTCCCTGTGACTTAGAATCCCTTGTTTACCACTAGAAAAGATAAAAACTAAGCAGGTAAACAGATATAATTATGTCTGGATGATTTTTAGATATTTTGCATGTACCTTGATCCATCTTTACGCTGTTCATTTTCTTCTTGTCAAATGCAAATTTAGGGTTTTGTCATGTTTCAGAAGACACAGTCTTCAGTATCTTGGTTAAAACTACAAATCCGGCATTAAAAGTTATCATTCAATTAAAAACTCCAGCCAGTGCTCACTAAAAAACTAATAATCCAACCCTCCACACAGACACTTTCATACCAAATCAGTGTAAATTATTAATGAAACTTTTTTAATGAAGATTTTGAGGCTATTCAAAATTCTGCAATATTTTATATTATATATAATTATACATTATTTTTATATAACATTTTTACAATGTACTAGACCCATAGACCAATAGACCCATTTATTGCGTTTATTTTCATGTTAGTCACTTAAACCAGCCCTCTATATTAAAATAAAGTTAAAAGTATTGCTCCTCTCAACTGAAGTATCTGTTTTATCACCCCAGAATACTACTTTTATATTCTGACCCAAATCTTTGCTCTTGGCATAAGCTAAAGTGACACACTCGTCCCTGCTCTCCCTCAACCACAAAACCTCTGATGTCTGGCCTTTGTCAGTCTTAATTGAAGTCCTGGCTTGCTTTAATTGACTTTTTGATGGTACGTGAATGGGGACTGCTGTTTATGGGTTAAGTGCATCCTAATTAGAGCTTTAATCCAGTCATTAACAGGGAAACATGAGGTGTTGAGAGGAGTGGAGAGAAGTTGATAATTGAGAGGCTGCTTCCTTGCTCCCTGTGCTGTGTGTGTGTGTAGACTAATGTGTATGTGTATGTATACTTCAGGAGTGCTAGGAGTTAATCAGGAGAAACTGGCAAGACAATATGAAGTAGGAAAATCTTCCAAAATAGTTGGCAATATCAGTTAAATTTTATGCAGTACATGTAAGGACAGAAACATTTGCTTTTCATATTTTAATATACGCTCACATTTTTCCTGTGATTATACTGCAGGTCTACACTTGGTAGAACAAAAATACAATGGATTTTGAAGATGAATAATATGCCCTCTACAGTACTTTCAGAGCTAAACAAAAATTGCCAGAGAAAACATTTCATAAAACAATTTTCTTTATTTCAGACCTTACATCTGTATTAATGAAAATATATACCACTACTGATAGTAAAAAATAGATTGTTATTGTCTACAGAACACAACTCCTCTATACCCGCCCCATTCCTCCCTATTGCTCAGCTGTCACATTCTCAGAGTTTTTCTCACTGTATATTTTAGCACCTATCCCCTGTGTGAGGCCTGTGTTCTTCCAAACCCCCACCCTTGTCCCTGTCTCTCTCTCACTCACACACACACACACACACACACACACACACACACACACACACACACACACACACACACACACACACACAGAGCGTTGAATCAACGAGTCTATATTGAATAAACATTCTGCTTTTAGATAGGGTCCTCATTTGCATCATCATATTTTTCACCATTTTTAGTGTAATTTATCTGAGACATACACACACCTACTGATCCTATAAAAGCACTGTCAATTGCTCACAAACATTCAGTGCTAGTCACCTTCTCAGAGAGGAGCACTGACAACTAAAACTCAGACAATAGCCCATTCATATTCTGCTGGTGGCATAGAAGTTGAGCAAATTGGGCTACTAGAGAGGAGGTATATTTAACATGTGTGTCCTCTGAGATTGGGGTTGGATGGTATTGTATCCAATGTGAATCTAATATCAAATTTGCTTAATTACTCTTATGCCTTATTTACTGTAATATTTGGGTTTAGCTTTTAACAATTTTAAGTTTAAAAAAAAAAAAAAAATCTTTTGACATTAAAAGAAATAGCGAGTTTTGACAGATATTTTAATGTTTTGTATCTAGATCTTTGCTAATAAAAAAAGAAAAAAAAGAAAGTCAGTTAAAGATTAAATTAGAAATGTGTTAGAATTGGATCTTACAGTTATGAAAATCAACTTGGAACCGGAACAAACATCTACCAGGACCCAACCCTTGTGTCCTCTAGTGTGAACATGTGCACATAGATATTTTAACATATTTCTGGTGTGTGCAAAACCTTGCACATTACGTGTGTATATTTTAAGGTGTGAAGGGCCTAATGACAAGATGAATACTGCTGGCCAAGTTTTATCTCTCCCAAAGCTTCCCCACACATGACTCTCCCCGTGAAAGTGTGAAAACATTTACAGGCCATTTACAGCACGAGATGACACTTCCTCCCAGGTCAGCGGGTCACACACACACACACACACACACAGATCGCTGTCAGCCCAACAGACAGCAACTTCTCTCTCTAATGCTGACGGAGAGGAATGAGGCGGTAGCCCTGTTGCTGCAGGGTTTCATTTCACTACATGTAGACAAAGTGAAGAAGAGAAAAGAGAGAAGAATGTTCCTGCACACTGTGAAGGCAACTGATGAAGATCTCCAATCATTGCATGCTAAAAAGCAAAAATTCAGACAGCTGTATCTGTAGCATGACGATACTGAAGGACTGATAGAGTGAAGACATAATGGCGTTGGGACAGTGCTTTTGTACATTTAAGTCACAAATGTGATTTTACTTGAGCGCACACATAAGCACACTCTCACACACACATATACACACGCTGATGCACATACGTCGTTACTTCTGAGATGTTATAAAAAGTTCTCTTTTATCCATTAAAAAACTATCGATCTTGTGCTTTGCCTTCTCTACTTGATGGGTTTTTTTCTGTCATAATGGAAAGTCTCCCCGACCATTTCTTCAGCCTATTCTTCATTTGGAGTAATTATAGATGGAGAGGTAAAAGATGTTTTTTCCCCTTTCTTTTCTTTTCTCCTTCCTACCTATCTTCCTCTCCCCTGCGTGCATTCAGAGGAGCTCTCACCACTGCATTCTTATTAGGGACATGTCTGAAAGGCTCCCGCAGCATGTGGTGTCCTCTGACCATTCGCTATGGCTGCTTTTTGTTGGCATTAACAAGCCAAGCAACCAAGGATAGCTTTTCAACAGGTACAAACTTTTCCTTTTAGATAATTAACCACATTCAGACACTCAGCATAGTGTAGGCAATGTGGGCACTGAAGCCTAGAGAGGATCATACGCTCATGAAAAAGGACAGAGAAAGGGGAGAGAGATGGAGAAAAAACTTGATCAAAAGACAAGATGTTCTCTTTGGTGTTGTTTAGTGCTAGTGGATTCTATACCAAACTCCTATTCAAATGGTGTGGTCTTCATTTCTACTCTCCTTGTCCTCGTCTCTGTCCTCTTCATCTTTTCATCAAGATGGACCATGTAATGAGGGAAAACTCTGGTCATTGTAGAATGTCAAAGGTTTGCTGCCTTAATGAATGGGAGAAACACAAGAAGGGCTGAATGCTCTCCCTCGTTCCTGTTTGCCTCGCCACAAAAGCCCCAGGATGCCTCCTGAAGAAGGCCTTCTCCATCCATTGCCGTCTCATCTCTTGTTAAAGGGGGCATAAAGCAAAGGCAGAGGGGAAAAGTAATTTTCTTCTCCTGTCCATCCATTCTTTTGGTGGGTTTCTTCCACTTTCTGCTCTGTACTTTCATAAAGCTTATAATTATCTTGGTGAGAGCCCCTCAAGTGAGAAAGAATGGGGTCTTTGTACCCATCTCTCTTCAGCCTTCTCCTGTTTCTGGGAAGAAGGAAGTCATATTAATATTTGGTCTTCCCCTTTTACAGATGCAGTGAGAAAGCCAGATGTGTCTTGACTAAAAAAATTAAAAAAAAAACCCTTCAACAACTTAATTTCACAAACGCATTTTCTGAATCACAGCTGAGCATGTCAGAACAGGACATGAGGATAATGCTGTAACTGGAGGAAGTTATCAAACTTCTATCTTGTATTTACTGTTTATTCCATACTAATTAGTGAATTGTCCAGTTCAATTGTTTAATTATATTTGTATGTGAGATGTGCAGCATTGTCATGCAAAACTAAAAAAATGCACCATTGCCATTTTCTTACTGTATTGTTACTCCTTTAAAATGTACAGAGCCCCAGAAAATCCTCAACAGTACAAAAACAACCACAAGCTGACCAGACATGGCAGTAGCAACATCTTTACTGACCTGGCAGCAGAGATCACTGGTTTAGGGTCAAACTCACCCCCTCTATCATCTATGCTAACTGTACCTCCGCTCACCCACTCCTCCCTCGATCCCTCTGACCTCCATCCCCAACTCTTCCGGCTGATTACTCCTAATGTAATTTTAATTAAAAACTGTGGTGTCAAAGGGTTTAGCCTGCCTGAGAAGCGGGTGCAGATTGTGGCACAGTGGCAGACCCCTTCACTTGCTTGAGAGGAAATGCATCCTGACATTGCTTGGGTGGTGCCAACATGTCCAGAGCCAGATTAAGGAAAAAGGCTTTCTGGTCCATTTGAATATAATGCTATAACTTTAGTCTAAGAAGAATGATGATCTGCCCAGAAATATTTGTGTTATTTTTCATATTGTTAACCTCTAGGTGTCTGGAGATTTAATTTGTTACACACCACTGCCATTAAGGCTTCAAACTTGTATCAGTTGAGCTGGAGTAAGTTGTTATCATCATAGAAAATCAATATCCTTCTTCTTCTGACACATATCAGGTCTGGTTAAAGAGCTGAACTATATGGGCAAAATAGGAAGGAGGAGGGATTGATGAAAAGGTAAACAGTTTTGATTTTTGTGAGACAGTAAAAGCTTAAGCTTGCCTTTACCATCACAGATCACCATGACTATTTCAGAAGAATATTTATAATCTTGCGTGAAATAAATCAGTAAAAAAAAAGCCAGCAAGAAGAAAAGGTGAAGGCACCAAGCCTCATTCTAATATCAAGACACTTAGTTGACATTGACAATAATTACCACAGCCAAATTTCACAGGGGTGACCTGCGGAAGGTGCCCCACAGCAGGACTCAACAGCAGAGGTCTGCCTGTAGGTTTGTAATCCCCTCACCCGAGCCGTTGGATTATCTGCTCTCCATCGACCCTGAAGAGACTCCCCGTGGCTCGGACTTAAACACGCTCAAAAATCTCATCTCCACGCCCCATCTGCCGGCCGTACGACGTCTTGGAAGTCACAGAGACGGAGGAGTGGGGACTGAGGCAGCAGAGCAGGAGAGAATCAGCACACACCTCCTCCTTCTTGCTGTGGCTGTGCGCAGCAGAGAGGAGCCTTTAGTAAAACACAGTCTGGCTATTCATTATACTCATCAAAACTTTAAGCATCAGTTTTAGTTATAAAATGTTTAAACTTTCCTCTGTGTTACAAGTTCAAATCTTTCCTAGTACTTGTTGCAATAAAGGCTTTACCATCCTTTGTGCAACACATCTTCCACCACTTTTAACAGTGCCTTTCATGGATTCTACATGACTATGCTTAGGTAAAGAACATACATAAATCATACATGAATAACTGGTTTTCTGGAGACTCACAAGTGCAAGAGGTGTCAGTGTCAATGACCTTTTAACATTCTCTAACAGGGGCCTTGTTTTGTGGCCGTCAGTGGACAGTTGGAGGAGCTGGTGGTTGGCCCTGAGCAGTGAGGCATGTAGTAAGAGGGTTTAACTTTGCTAACCTCCTTCTGCCAGGTTCATGGGGCCCTGCTGCTTGGGTAATATTGGATCAGTGTTGGGAGCCCGTGCCCCTGCCATATCAGCCAGCACGCTACCTGGGGTAGTGAGCAGTTTCCACTATGGAGCCAACTGAGCTTGATACTTGCTTACTTTCTCTCTTCCTCAGACACAGAATTGATGTGGTTCCCCTTCCATCTTGTACAGTATGTTACAGACTACGATATTGTTTTAAAGGCACATTCCGTAAGATTTTTACTGACAGAAAATGAAAATAACACGTGTGGGAGTCTAATAGGTTTGCCAAACTGGGAATCAACAAATACTCCACTGGGTGTTAAGATTTCTATCTAGGCTGAGCATCCAGGATCTGCTATGTTTCAAAACAAAACAACAATATGCAGTTGCTTCACTAATTGATTTTCTTGCATAGTAAGTCAGTAAGTGAATTTGTAAAACTACCTGATAGCTGTTTGACTATAGCATTTTGACTCTCTTGTTCTTTATCTTTTGTTTAACAACCTAATCATAGAATCTAAAGAGGGTTCACAGTTAATAATTAATTAATATTACAATTAATAAGCATCTAGTGTTTCTAATGTGAAAACTGTGGTCAAAGAAGAGTATCAGGGACGAAAGGTTTGTTTCTTTGAGTAAAGGGTGGGCATGATGGCATTTCAGTAGGCAGGCAACACTGTCAGAGAAAATCATAAGGACTCAGTGAGAGAAGCATGCAGGCTTTTTACCACATACATTTTGTTATTTTATTTTATCTAGAAAACATTACTTATATACGTATTCCTGCTAAGTTACCATACACTGTGTATGAGAGACTTAAAGTGGATTTTTTTAAAGGGACATATTACTTGCAGGATGAAACGTATCAAATAAAGCTCATGTTTTGTCAAGTATTCAAGAGATATTAAAATACAATTTTTCTCAGATTTGGTTCAGTGGTTGTACAATAATTTGCATGAGCTCCTCTTGGCCCTGTTGTGGAAATTTGGCTAGTGCTGCAGTTTGGAAAGATCTGCAGATATTAAAATCTGCAGATGCCCACCTGGTGTCAGGAGGGATGGAAACAGAAGAGTGTGATGTCTGGGAGGTGTTTGGTTGGAGCTTGTGTGTGTCCATCTGTCTGTATGTGTCTAAGTCTAGGCTAAACAACAAAAAAAAAACATTAAAAAAAACAAAACCCTGTAGTGTATACAGGTGAGGCCTGTGGTCTCTGTTTGTTAAAGGAGTCTTTTTTTCTACTTGTAGAAATCATTGTTTTTTCTTTCTGTCCTTTGATTTGTAGATGAAAAGAATGTGCTCCTCCACAGAGCTTTAGCGCTGTAAGGTCAGAGAGCCGTGAGAACTTCAGGCAGAAAGGCAAGAGATTCATATCCCCTCTGCTGGTGGTGTGTGTGGGTGAGTGTGAGTTGTGAAGGCGCACTGGGTGTGTTTGTGTGGTTTGGATGTGGAGGTGGGTAGCTTACGCCTGTTTCTTACTGTAGTCTGTATGTGTGAAGCTTGTCTTTTGCTTCAAGGTGTAGGTGGGTTCAAGTGTGTACCTGTCGCTTTGACTGAACAGGTGGGGCCTCTTTGCATGGGATCTAGACAGCCAGTCCGCCACACAACTGACTGTGGTCAGGCTTACTGTGCTCAACATGCAGTCTGTGGTGCAGGCTCAGATACATTGTGGTTGGATGTCGATGTACTTTCAGCGGAGTATTCTTTAACCATTCTTATAGCTCTTTTCCACTCATGCCAGTTGGTCCAAACAACAGATTTTTGTTATTGTGTATTGTTTTGCATGTGAAAGAAAAAAGTATGAAGAATATATTATTAAAGCATTCATTCATTAAATCTTGCAAAACTAAAGCTATAATAATTCAGCTGTAAATTGGAATACTGTTTAATTTGTCAGTGATGCTACAGATATCGTAGTTCGTAGATCGTGCTTCTGCCCGTAAATCACATTAGACATTAGCAAGGGATTTATACAGTTATTTCATAACAATCAATTAAAATGTAGCTAATCATGATAATGGAAGGAAGCACTGGTATTCACTAAATTCACATTTCACCATTTGACATTTTTTAACTACTATGCTATTTCACACTGTTAAAAAAAAACCTTGCTATATGATGCTTTGCAACAACATCACTCACAAAAAACAAAATATCTCCCGAATCAACAGCTCTTTGACATACTGTACCAAAATGTGAAGTTTTACAAGGCACTCTTTGCAAGACTATTGTATTGTCTTGTGTTATGGTGTTACTGCTATTCCATGTCCACCCCATGTAAGTGTTGTCTAACAAGGAGGGATTTATACCGTATGTGGAAGATACTTCACACCTAATGTTTAGTGTAGTTACAGTGAAAACATTATTAATTATTATTATTATTATTATTATTATTATTATTATTATTATTATATGGCAAGGACAAAAGCATCATTAACTTCTTTGACATTAATTATAAGCTTCACAGAGTTAGGTTTTATTGCAGGGCTGTCGACTGTATTGTATAGGTGTGTCAAATTAACTGTTAACCAATAGTTTCCTTGCTGTTTACTCGGATGCAATTTATATCCACGGTTGAATCCCTGTGTGACTCTGGGATTTGTAGTTTCTTACATCGCCTAATTACGTCAGCGGAAGTATTTGGAGCATACGTGAGAGTGGAGCTAGGTCACTTTGGTTCAGTTTTGTAATGTTTTGAGAAACATCACCGCAATGGAGGCAGCTAACGCAGGTATCCAACATTTCTGCTGTCTTAAATGCTTGACGTGTCTTTCATGGCATAACGTTAGCAAAGTATCTAAGTTAATCTACTATACATCGCTCTTTATACAGCGTTATTCAGCCCCGTGCACACAGACTACTCAGTGTTACGTGGACTCGTGTAGCTAACGTTAGCTAAGTAACCTAAAGTGGCTATCTCTACGCAAAGGCAAATGATAAAGTAAATAGCTTTTCGTGTGTCCACTATTATATGTACACCACCTTCCTCAATGGTCTAAAAGTTGCCTTTACATGCACTGAATGGTGTTGGGCCGTCTGCATGACTGTTAGTTAATGAATAACAGTGATGTAGCCCCAGAATGTGTCTGTCATGTGTGAATGCTGAAGCAACAACTCTAGTAATAACATATGAGAGGCAGGAACGGGGGCTAATGATGATACTGGCCATGGTTCTGTTGGTTTACCTGTGTATCTGTCTTTCTTTTTGCTCTGCTACCTCAGAGGAGATCCACCTGAGGCATGTGGAGAAAGATGTCCTAATCCCCAAGATAATGAGGGAGAAAGCCAAGGAGCGCTGTGCTGAGAAAGTTGAAGGTGTGTGTGCGCCTGTGTGACCTGTGCACCTCTTGTTCTACCCAAAAGTTCTCAATAGTCAAATAAAACTCTAGTTAAGAAACCCAGGACCACAGCCATGGTAACGTTTACACCAGATACGTTAGCATGCATTTCCTACACACGTGTTGTAGTTAGATTCAAATTGTTTCGCCTTTATTTGTTTGGTTTCCATCCACAAATAAGATCACAAGTATGATTCTATTTTGATTAATTATAAATTGTTTGATCATGTCCTGGTTAAATTCATACCAGCAAGACAATTTTATAAGGTTTTTTACAGAAACAAAACTGTACAACGGTCTCGTCTACGTCCATAATTATATTGGCAATTAGTATGGTGTTTTGATATGGCAATAGAACTTTTTCAAAGCAGACATGTCAGGTGTCTTTAATAATATTAATAACAACTGCATTCAATTTAGGTCTTTGGTATTGTGAATACTGGCTCACTGGAAAGGCTTATTATAAAAGAGCCATCATTAACAAAGTCAGTAACACCTGTGCTTTTCCTGCTATGATAAGTCAAAATCTCTGCTGTGAAATAAGGTCAGTAGATACTAATCTTTACTGAACAATGATGGTCACACCACTGGTATCACACTTATATTCACAAATATATGTGGTCTTCAATAGGTCCCAGAGATCCTTCGGCATGCCTCCATTCATCTGTGAATCTGTAATAAAAATAGAGAAAAAATAAGAAATCATCAATAAAATCATATGACTATTAGTCAACTAAGAATTTTATTACATTGACATAATTAAGTTATATCGAGTGGGGTTTCTAATGTTTTGTCGATGCAATAGGGTATTTTTAAAGGAACCTATTTTGACAAGTCACAGTAGGAAAAGCGTGTGTGTGTGTGTGTGTGTATA
>LKNJ01000481.1:45000-148693 GCA_002120245.1 Maccullochella peelii | reverse complement strand
AAAAAAAAAGAATAAAATTTATGATGGCTGCTTCACTTTCAGGGTCCTGGTGCTGTGCATGCTGGCTCACACTGTCATGGCATACTGGGGCACTTGAATAGAACAGAGCCATCGTTAATGTTATTAGTAACACCTGTGCTTTTCACACTATGACAAGTCAGAATGTCTGCTTTGAAAAAGGCCAACTATATCAATTAGGGTAGACAAAATATTAGAAACACCTCTCAGTATAACGCAATACAATTAAATAACACTGCAAACTACAGCCTCCAACATGACCATTAAGTTGAATCAACACCTGTCTAAAATAAAAACTTTGAATAAAAAAAGTTTCAACAAAAACTCAATATCATAAGCTTCATGTAGGTAGGATTTATTGCAGGGCTGTTGTTTTACATTGCATTAGTTTTAGCTAGGTTTGCCTAATAAACTGGCAACTGAGTGTATCTTGTATTATAAATGCAATAGCACACAAACCAAAATACTGGCACATTATCTGCAGTGTCGAAGGTCACAAAGCACTATTCTTCTTTTATAGCTCAATTCACCCATGCATATTGGTCGGGAAACCAGTTAGCTTATCCTCAGAGGGTCGCGGGGGGGCTGGAGCCAATCTCAGGGCGATAGGTGGGGTACAGTCAATCACAGGGCTGACACATAGAGACAGACAAACATTCACACTCACAGTCACACCTACAGGCAATTTAGAATCACCAGTTAACCTAACCTGCATGTCTTGGTGGTGGGAGGAAGAGTACCCAGAGAGAACCCACGCAGTCACGGGGAGAACCGTGAACACTCTTGCCGTGAGGCTACAGTGCTAACCACTGTACCACCATGCCGCCCCAATTGCCGTATTTATATTTATTCTAGAAAATACACCCCTGCAACCAACCCAAATTCAGTTCTTGCATTTTCTAGAATATGAAAGTTTAAGAAAAAAATACTACTTGTTCATTTATGGTTAGGAACTTGTACTACCAAAGCCTTATTATACACTGCATGAGTGAGCAGTGGGTTTAGTGTGCATGTCATTCAAGTATGACAAGATGGTTCAGTTAGTTTCTAATTCTGGTCATTTTAGAGATTTTACTTTATAATATTTAGTTCATTAGTTAAGCTTCACAATAGGATATTGCCACTCACCAGTTTTGTGTAGTTTTATGGTCGGCATTTTACCTCCAGAGAAATAATGTAGACTTTGGAAGGCAGTAAAACAAAGAAATGTCTAAAAATTCAAGTTTTTCAGATAATATGAACATAAGGTTTATTAATGTTTTCTTATTTATGGTTAAACTTTGGTTAAACCACAAAATGTGGCTTAAAGTCTGCTTATAATATTTAATACATAAGTAATCCAACAGAAAATATGACTCCAGGCCATGATGAATGGTGTTATTTTAACTGAAAAACTAAACCTTCTGTCTGCAACCATATAAATCTCACTCTTCTTTTGAGAACCCTAAAGAAGGATTGTTAAGGCATTTAACATTCTAATTCTTTTTCAGATGTTAACTTTCAGTTGAATTTTGGTATGGGGGCTTATTTGATATCTTTCTTCTAACCTTATTTTTCCTGCCCCTTAATCTTTTGACTGTTCATGGCTAAAATGTTTCCCACCATTGTAACCCCCCATATCTTGAGTCCTTTCAATTCTCCGAATTGAGGAGCAGGCCAGTTGGCATGGCATGGAAACGGTGGCTGCAGCTTTGCTCATGTATGCCCTGTCTACTGCAACACATCAGCCAGATAATGACTGTCATGTGGTTTCTAGAAATCTAATGACAGCCTGTATGAGCCAGTGTGTGCTGCTCACGTGGGGAGACAATGCACATGCAGCCAGAGGTGATGGGACAGACTGAGGCTGTGTGGGTAGTGGAAACCCCCCTCACATCACTAGCTTCTCGTCCCACTCATTTTCACACCTCCACCTCCCTTTATCATGTCATTCTGTATGTTTGTGTCTGCACTGGGCTCCCGCATGTGTGTATGTTTGCGTTTTACAAAGAAAAGTTAAAAAAAAAAGAATCTGAGTGTTTTCCTGTGTTATTTGTCTCTGCATGTATGCCTCTAAACACCCCATGGTTGTATAGTGTAGGCTTTGTTGTTGAAGCAGACAACTTCTGCTGACCTGTACACAACATCTTTGTAGTTTTTATTTTAGCTGAAGTGATTTTTCTGATTGCATTGATGATTCATGTCAATACTCTCACATGTCTTTAAGAATCTGAACAGCCCACATACTCAATTAGCAACCACTTTCACATTGACGATGACTACTGTTATGCTTTTGCAAAACTTTGATTTGCAGAAAGCTACTTGAATTGAATTCATTAGGTCTGTGACTGGATCCCCACATCCAATACATGGAAGAAAAAAAACACTCAATTGAAATAGTCATTTTCCAAATAAGTGACACATTTTAAGTTGCTGTTTCATTATTCATTCATCATTCAGAAATACATCTTGCTCAAAATCCAGACATTTTCTGTTGTAATTAATTATGTACATCTTCCTCTAAAGGTCCAAGTCTCCCTAAACATTCAAGCCCCTAGATTCTGCTTTATACTAACTTCCAAACTACACTTTTGCATCTTTAAAAATGGCAAAGAAAACAGCATAAAGTGAATGTGGCATCACACCTTTCTTTAGAAGGGTGTCTTCTGACATGAAGCTAGTGTCATAGATTTGTCTTTGCTGTAGCTGCGAAAAGGCAATCCTCTGCAGCCTCTATTAGTACCATGGGACAGGAATGAGGCGTTTGCTGATTAGATTAGTCGCACTGTTCTGCTTCTGTAAATTGGTTTTGCAGTTGGTTTTTTCACATCTGCATCCTCATGAAAGTGTCTGTGTGATAACCATACTGATGCCACTGATAAAGGTAATTATGATGTCGGTTGTTTGAAAGGGGACATGGGAGGGCAGTGTTTTTAATTAAATCCTTGAGAAAGAGCTTGCTAACAAGGTGAAGACTGAGAGTCCTCAACACCTTGTTTACAAGGACCTTGCATGTTTAATCTGGAATACACCGCTGGCCAGGGCACAATGTCACTGATGCAGCCATGAGGAAGGGCTTTTCATTTGTATCTCAATTGACAATGACCATATTTAGTGTCTACCTCGTTTTGCAAGTTGTGTTCCAATTATATAATTTTTTATTTTTTGCATTAGATTGCAGGGGAGATAGACATGTAACAAAGGTTAAACATTCGTCTCAGGCGTTTTGTATGTGCATTGTTTTTAACTAAGCTGCTTTGGTTTTATAAATTTGACATCTTTACAAACTTGCAATCATTTGCAGAATTTCTCCAGTTTGTAAGAGTTTTTTCTAAAAGTCACAATATGATGTAATCATTTGGCTCTTGGCCTTGTCTTATCCATTAAAGACACGTGGTGTGTAGGCAACCTGCATGTCCCACCTATAGACACCACTTGTAAGCCTACATTCAGCCTCTCCGAATCTTGTTGCCCTAAAGGTTCCGAGTGACCCAAATGAGTGGAATCATCCAGCAATTCACAGAACCGTAGTTACCTACATAACATCGGTTCTGTTTGATTCCTTCCTGACTGTCAGTGGCAGTAAACAAAGTTGATGATTCATACCAGTAGGGCCACGAGGAACAGACACGCACCTACTGGTCAACTGCAGAAGCCAGTGGTAGAATAGCTAATGCTAGCGTGAACACCATGCAGCAAAAACGTGCTGTCTTCACCGGCAGAGATGAACAAGGCTCTTGTGAGTCACCCTTGACCCTCCTGTGTAAACAAAGGTCCATGTGGAGGCTGTTGTACCACCTCTGCAGGGAGCATAGATGCAGCAGCCCCAGGGGCTGGATTGCTCAGCAGCCTGAACCATGGCTGTAGGTAGACTGTAGTAGGCACTGAATCCTCTCTACCCGCTCCACAGTTGGGCATGCCCACATTGAAAATGAATCCGGAGACAAACCGATAAATGTCAACTGTGTTGGATAAAACAAGGCCTTCTCCCGATTCAAAGACATGCCCAGTGCCTCGATATGAGCGAGGACCCTGGATGTTCTTTGTCCTGCCTCCCAGAACGAGGAGGCGCAAATAAACCAGTTGTTGAGGTAAGGCAGAAGCTTTACTCCCCTCAGATTTTAAGGCTGCTGTTATGCATTTTGTATATGTTGGAGTCAGCAAGGTGGAGGTTGCTCGCCTCTGGGCTGTCGCCAACTGCCTGCAGCACCCTGGCTATGTTGCCAGGGCTGTGGAACTAGGTTTAGTTGATGTGAGCACCGTGGGTCCCATGCGCCACATTTACTGGAGGATTACAGGTAATCCAAGCAACAACTGTGGCTGGCCACAGAATGCATTGGAACCTCCAGCAATATCACAGCAGCTATCTAAAAAACTGCTTGTCTTTAAAGTAACTTAACAACCTAGTCTAGCAAATTGCGACCAGAACATCTAGCAACCAAAGGAATTAAAAAGCACAACAATCGGATATGGATGCTTGAAAACATCCAGATAGCAAATAAGGAGAGGTAGGATAGCTTGTCAACCACATCCTTTTGCATATTGCACTCTGACCATAAAGTAATGGATGACAAAGGATGACAAACAACAACACAGAATGTGCTTACCTCCCTTGAACCTGCAAGCCGAACATGGATCTATGGAGTGATTACCCTGCAGAGAATGCCAGGCTAACAGCAAGAACGTCAAAGAGGCCGATTGCCAATACGTCAAACACTTTGTTTATATGAGATCCAAACCTATGTGGGTTGCGAGGAGACATCCACTGGCAGTCAAGAAGGAATGAAACGGGACCTATATTTAATTCTCGAGGACATAGGCATGTTTATATTTGTGGGTGGTGGGCTGACTGTTACAAAGCCAATATGGAAACTGGGCGACCACAGATACATCCACTCTGTGGCCAAACTGAACTGCTAAGTCCTTGTGTGAATAAATAAACATGGGTTTTAGTTTGATAAGAGGCTTGGCAGGGTGACCTATGACCAGGTACCTTCTTGTGGTGGAGATGAGATCCATCTTGGTTTGCTTGTGGGTACTTTTTCTTGTCTGTGCTTGTACTCTAGGATCAAATGATATAATGTGAAAGGTAGGGTGTTAATAGAATTTAAGCAAGTTCTATTAATACATATATGTTCAAGGATATTGTACATGTTCAGCCTGTGACTCTTTTTCTGCTAATTTCGCTCCCTCTGCCACCTTCCTTCTCCAGCCTTCAACCACTGCTGTAAAGAATCTAGTTTCTTCATGGTGTTTAAGTGTCGAGAGCAGAATGCAGCACTGAAGGAATGTCTGACAATACAGTGAGTATTTTGCAGTTTCTTCTGCAACACCCACCACTCACACAGTAAGGTGGCTTCCCGTGTGTTATCGCACCAACATCTTTCAGCTACCCTCACTGACATTCTCAACAGTTGCCTATCAAGTCTCAGTAGTCTTAAACCCACATAATCTCCATTAAAGTGACAGTCATGCGAGGCTCCATTAATTGTGCAAAATAAATACTGTACCTTCTGTCTTTCACCAGCTACAAGGACCCTGCATTCTTCGAGGAGTGTAAGCAGGAGTACATCCAAGAGAAACTGGAGTTTAAGAGGACAGGGATCCCAACAAAGAACCGTAATCAAAAACTCCCAACTAGCATGTAATGAACAACATGACACCCAAACAACTTCGTCTGGCAGGGTTTATTATTCTTAAAAGCACTATCCTGTGTATTTTATTTAAATATGTGGAACTAGTGACTGAAACTACTTTGGTGTGCAAGAGTGGTATATAATCAAAATGATGTTCTGTATATTTGCAAAGTGTTCTCTATTAGATGGCTAGAATTATCTTTACTTGTTTGAATCAGCAGCATTTACATTTACCAGTGAGCTTATTGATTGATAGAATATACAGAAAGATCTCATCATGTTACAGTCACCTTTTGTACCTAAACCTGGGTAGATCTTCATTAGAGCGCAGTGCTTCAGCTTTGGAGGTGTGCATAAATTGAGGGACGCTCGATATCTGCTGAACACCAGAGTCTGGCTTGTTTCCTTCGCCTGGCCCTACAGTTTGGTAAATCACCTGCAGAAGAAAGTGTATATTATCATACAAAGAATTTCAAACAGACTTGTAAATTGAACACTTGTACTGTATATGTAAGAAACCTTTAACCGAGTAACCATGTGATCGTGTGACATATGCAATGAAATGTGACATTGTAAATAAAAAATATTCAGTTGCAGTAAATTGTATATCAGTGGTAAATTAGACAAAACATGTAATGTTCATGAATGCATTTTGTTCCAGATAAACTTTTAACATCCTCTGTTTTATTCAAACATGAATAACATTTCATAGAGGTTTGGACATTATTTAGATTGTTGAAAAATGTCAACAATAGTACTGACATTCAGGTATATTTAATGCCTGCAGTGCACTGTGTCGTTCAGTTCAATTTCAATTCAGTGCATTTAAAAAGTAGCTAGCTGTTTCTCTGTTGGTTGCTCTTATTGGCTTTAATTAGTACAGCTTTGGTCAAAAGTTTAGTGTGTTTCAATTTCTTTTGTATTTTGATAGTGAGCTGAGCATCGGCCTCACAGTCAGACCACACTAACAGAACAGTCTGGGGCTAAATTAAGTTCTTAATTTAATAAAGATTCTTGTTGAATCAGTTGTTTATTTTTTATGAAAAAATGTAAAAAGTAAAAATCAATTTTGGTTAATTTTCTGTTCCGTTATAACCACTTTACCTTTTTGTCTTCACTGTGCTTTTACGAGGCAAATTGATCAGGCCATTTCATATCTTCTTTGTTCTATACCTGTACTTACAAGGATCACAGATGGCACATCATGAGTAAGTGTCAGTGAGTTACTGTAATGGGGTATCACTGTCTTACATAATATTAAGTTATCTCCAGATTTTTGGTGACAAAAAACGTTGCAAATCCTCTCATTGAGAAAGCAGAAACGTTTTGCATTTTTAGTGGATACATGACTCAGACCGTTGATTGTTAAAATTTTCGTATACTTAAATAAATTGATTGTGTCAGCAGTAGTATGGAGGCCTTGTCATGGACAGCAGGGATTGTTGTTCTGTTGCAGAGATACTGTAGAATAAATGTCTCAAAAATGTCTGAGGACAGGAAGCCAAACAAACAAAAAAAAAAATTAATTGCTGGTTTCGACTGTAAAGTAGCTTGAAATGCCAAAGCCTACAGATTCATTAAATTGAACCATAGAATCTCATTGCTAAAAATATGATTAGAGACACAGAGCAACTTCACACAGTCACTTCCTTTCCTTCATTTAATTGATCATATTTACAAACAGTCTGAAGTGCAGTAAATCTAAAATATAATCCATATCTACTGTACATTGCATTTTGGTTTGCAAATCGTTTACAGAAGTATGAAACTACTGCTGTAAAATAATAAAAATAACAAAAAGACCACAGTTATCATGAAACTGAAGAAAATGGAAAAACAACAACCATGGGCCTTTGTGCTTTGTGCACCTATTTTTCAAGTCACAGCTCACATTTCTTCAGGTTAATAGACTTATTGTCTTGTCACCATCGCAGACAGCTATTAAACACGTCAGAAGTCTAGGGGGTGGGGGAGAAAAAAACTAAACCTATGGTTTGGAGTGCAAAACTGTGTTTGGCAGAGTACTGAAGCCCACCATATACATTTATACAGATATGCACATTCTTCTCTCTGTATATCTTACTTGTGTTCTTCTGTACATCCGTTGTTTATACTCATCTGACTAAAAAGAAATCAAAGAGAAACTTCCCTCTTCACACAACAACCTACGTCATACTGCAAAACAAATGTATCATAGATTATGAAGCCTATTCCATGAGTCCTTCAAAGTTAAAGGCCTACAGGAAAACATCCAACAACACACAGCCTTACATCTACATGTGCCTTTGCAACTGAGAAAAGAAAACACATATTTTCTGACCGCACTTCTGAGAGAATTGAATATGTGATAACAGGCAGGTTTAAGGAGGCTTGCTTGAGTTGTGGAATTTCTGTGAGACAGACCACCTCTGGTGCCAGTGAGGGTGGAGTGTTTGATTTCAGAAAGCAATACATTTTTAGAATAAAATCATTATTCTGTACTCATTATGCAATATTCTCAGAAAATCCCAATACTGTAACTACACTGTAAAAAATGATTCGGCAAGCACAGGTAGATTGACAGCCCACTCTGATATTGATCCATAAGAACTTGAAAATAAAAACTTGTCAAAGAAGAAAAAGATGTCAAAGATTTCATTTGGTAGCTGTTCAAATTTGAAACACAAATCTGCGATTATCCTACAGTTACTGTATGTCTGTTTCCATCACAGTACAAAATCAATCACGCCAAGTCCTCATACCTAGACATCTCCTTCACACGATCATGAGACATACATGGGACTACATACCTTGTATACTTTACAGCGATCAAATGTAAAAAGACTTGCATTGGAGGGAGTACAGTTTTACCAATTCTAGTATTATGCTGTGGCCCCAGTGATCACTGGCCACAGTGAATGGAGGAAGAGGCCCTTTGAGCCCTATTAGGTTTATTATGACGAGATACAGATACAGGCAGACGAAAGACGCCCACACACTGATCTGCACACACAGGCACACTCTGTTTGATGTGTGTATATGCACACAGAAATAAAACTGCTTGTATGCATGCTTGCACACACTTACGCATGTGCATACAAGGACACATAAACATGGACAAACTATTTATTCTGCTGAGGGTCTCTCGTCAACTTTTCCTCTGCAAAGTCAGATATGTTCACCGATGCGGTGTGCAGAGATGACAGATGAATGAGTTTACAGAGTCTTTACCTCGAAAAGGCCTCCTCTGGCCTCAATTAGTTCCCACAACCAGCAGGTCCAGTCCAGTCCAGCCCAGAGGAGTGGTCTTATCAACTTAAGGCAGGTTAGGTGGTAGCTATGTGGCAGGGTTGGAGAGTCCATTCATTCATCCATTCGTTTATTTTCCATCCAATTACACACTCTATTTAATCATCTATTCTCCCATTGAAGTCCTCCTCAATAGGGCTTGGCCCACTCGGCATTGGGAGGGCTCCTGGGACTGCAGTTTCCAATTGAGGATGAGGAGTGGGATGCAGCGGAGTGTCCCTCCCAGAACATGGCATCACTGGGTTTGGGGGGGCTGGGGAAGGACCGCGAGCTGTCATCCAGGGAGGCTTGGTTCAGGGGAGGCGGGGGCAGGATGACGGAGCAGGTGTCGCTGCCAACCAGACCTTCTCCTGAACAGCTCTGGGAGGGCCAGGGCCCATTGTACCAGCAGTCCTCCCTCAGACTATCTGGGAGTAGGGTGCCTGACGGCCCACTGACAGGGGGGCAGGGGCGGCCGGAACACGAGGGAAGTGGCGGGGCACTAGGCGGGCGAGGCACGGACGCCCGGGGAACTGCGTGGTTGTTGTTCTTTTCCACGTCGTCCAGACACTGGATTGGAACGGTTGAGGCAGCTAGAGAAAGAGAGAGGAGTGGGAGGATAGGAGGAAAAAAGAGAGCAAAAGGCAGAAACAAACTGAATGTAGTTGTATAAATTGTTGCAAAAAAATGCTTATATCTGGTGAGAGCCTGACCTCAGAGCCTCACTATCAATATTAGCAAGAAATGTATTTTTAAAACAATATTTTGACTATCCTTCCTATAATTGGTAACAATAATATTTCAGTCACTAATTTCATTGTCATGATATGGGGATATGGTGACACTACTTGCCATAGCTTTAACTGAGGGTACACATTAACAGAGCACAAACTATTATGGCTGTGATATACTGATATGTGATATATATTCAAAGCAATTATTTCTTTATGTCTGAAGAGCTGATCATTGGCATTGACTTAACTGCTGAATTTAGTAGACATACTGTATATCTGCATTATTAACAGCTATATGTCAGCAAATGGATATCACTCAACATTTACTTCTCAGCTTTCAGTTAATTTCTACCATCCTCTATAAAGGAGACACAGAAAAGATAAATTCACACACTCAAGGGCAAGAGGACAATCTATTTTGTGATTTTGACTGAAGATGAGATTGTTTCATTCTTATATGTATAAGGTGGTGAGAAGTGTGTGTTAAAAAAAACGATTTGTTCTTTTACTACTACTACTACATCATGTCTGTAAAATCCAGCCGGCAGAATAAATGAAGCCATCTTCTCTTTCCTCCGATAGTTGAAAGAGGTCTCATTTTTGTTTTTGGCACCACAATCGCACCTCTGTACTTATTTCTGCACTTATTTACACATAGATTAAACTTAAGTTTCTAAAGAGATTTAAAGATTCTAAGATGCGTTCAACAAAGCCTTTTGATCCCTGACTAGATAATAGGCCTCATAGTGTAAAAACAGAGAAGCGAGGTAAACTCTCACACTGTACAGCAGGCTACATATTGTATAATAAAACCTCTGCACCATGTAAATATCACTACCTGTGAATCAGTAAATATCCAAAATAATTATTATTTAAACAAACCTCTATTCATAAACTAAGCATAGAGGTTTATGCTTTGTATAGAATAAAAGTGTGGCATATACTAAACCACACTTTCTATACAAAGAACATCAATACACAAATGAGATGTCCTAATCTCAGACACACATCAATGCTTTGCTATCAAATCATCATCTTGAGCGAATAATAAAGTTTAAATGAGCATCTTCTCCTGCTTTTTTCCCCTACCTCTCTCCATCCACACATCATCTATCCATCCATCCATCCCTCCCTGCTACTCTTCCATCAGAGGGTCTCCTGAGTCTAGGATTTGAATAAAAGTGATTCCAAAGAAGGAACATTAGAAGAATACAGATGCACAATATGACTGAATAAATACATAGCCCACTCCCCCTCCCCCCTTTCTTTGCCACTCCTACTTTCCTTATTTTTCTCCATCTGTCTCATCTTAGTTACAGGATTACCCTCTTATTCAGTGGAATAAATAGGCCAATTTATTTTCTTGCCATATTTCGTTCTAATTTTCACCTCCCAGTCTCCTCTTCTGATGCTCTGAGGGAATCGACAACAGAGGTAATCTCTCCTAGGGTAGAATACATCATCACAGAGGGAGGGGAGAGGAGGGACAGACCATTTCATGATGTCCTTTATCAAAGTGTTTGAGTAGTTCGATAATATCCGCAGACTTGTCACACCCTTATACAAATTGCAACAAGGAGCAGGAGGAGCAATCTTCTCAGTAAGTAGTACTTCTAGCCTTCCCTTAGCTGAAGAGAGGAAGTAGTAACCCCCGTTTTTTTTCGTTCGATGTTAGTCACATTAGTTCCTGTGTAGAGAAGCAAGGTTTGAATTCCAGCCACTCGACTTGAAGTGCACGTAAACCATAAATCTGACACTACCTGACACTCACGTTAAACACACATTTTCAAATGTCAGATTGGTTAAACATTCAAACACTTGTCTCCCTTGTAGTTTTTACCTCATATTGGACTGTTTCCCTTCTCTGCTTAACATTCAGTTTCCAGTCTACAGGTATCACCTATGATCTTTTTTGTCACCATCTTTCAAACTGAAGGCCTCTTTGAAAGTATTATGGACTATGCAAAGTTTATTTTTACACTTTTAGGTGGGGTACACACAGCTCATCTAGTGAGCATACTCTGCTTCGATTATTCAATGATATGGGAAAAATTTGGGTCGAATACAATCAGGTTGGAATGAGATGTGCAACAGACAGATACAATTACATGTATGAATATGACACAAATGTTAATATTTTAAATCAAACCCCAACATATTCAGGTTATAAAATAGGATCAAATGGGACTCAAAATGAAACTTGTTTAAAACAAAAGAAAATAATTACCTGGGCCCTTAAGGTAAAAGCAGAAGTGCCATTTGTTTTTATACTAGTCTGGAAGACATAAGGAACCTGAAAAAAAGGTTTCAAGGCTGCACTCACTGCATCTCAGTGGTGATAAATTGCTACTGTATAAGGGCATATAGGGGACACAGGATGCTCCCCATGCTGTATATACTGGAGCTGAGGAGGTGTGAAAAGGCAGAAGGGGAGCAGTGCTGGTGGTTTATCACATCTACTGACACAAACAGAAATTAAAGATGGAATGGTTTGTATTCAAATATACACCAACAATGGCACAACCCTGAGTGTGCCCACATGTCTGTCTGTCTGTCTGTCTGTGTGTGTGTGTGTGTGTGTGTGTGTGTGTGTGTGTGTATGTGTGCCTCACCTTGTCTTGTCTCACTGATGAGTGGCCTGAGTTTCCTAATCAGGCCTGTTTGGTGCTTCAGCTCTGAATGGAGGAGAGTGACCTCGCAGCACAAAGCCTCATACGTCTGCTGCATGCTCCTCTCCCTACAGAAGAACACAACATTTCATTTAAACCTTATACTTAAGGTATTTCTGCTTTTCTAGAGAGCCTGTGTTCTTAGAAACATCCAACTGTCAGATAGGATCTCATGCGGTAAATAATAACTATAAGATATGTGGCATACTGTAGCTCATGGCTTCACTGGAATACCATTCAAATATCCTTGATATTACATTATTATTATTATTATTATTATTATTATTATTATTATTGTGCAATTATCCTTTTCTTAAGCTCAAGGAATGTTTAATTTCACCTGTTTGTTAAAAAGTCCAAGATGTAAATCTGACATGAATGTGGGCAAAATGTGTAGGATATATAATCATAGAAACCTAATCTATTTAGCAAATTACAGAAATTCCTGAAGAGGCTTGTTAATATAGTGATTTCTTTGTGATAACTGTAATTCTGTTTGTTTCTTTGCTGACACATTTAACACTGTCAGCGACTGTGATGATTTAAAGCCACAGAGGAGTTTCACAGGTGTAAGCATAATCATTTCATAATCAACAGCATAAGCTGACATTACTAAGGCGCATTTAGGCTATATTCCGGAGACACTTCTCTACACTAACTATGATGCCACTGTTGACACAAAAAGGACAAACTGTATTGATGCTGTATTAAATGCTAAACCACCCAGTAGCATCAGCTGCATTACAACCCAACAGGGTAAAAAAAAAAGTGGTATATGAGGCAACACCTACAAACTGTCCTATCCACACCTTATGTAAAGATGCAAAATCTCATCAACACTTTGCCTGAACTTAAAACACCTGCAAGAAACAGCAAAAATAAAAAAAAACTGTGAGGAAAGACTAAAGCTTTTTGTGCTGCTAAAAATCTGAAAACGGCTGACACGTGAAACAATTATAATGCACCACAAACAGAATTTTCTTCAGGAAATGTGAGGAGACATTCATTTACAGGAGATTATCCTCACTGAAAAAGCTATAGACTTTGTATGCACACTGGAGTGCAAATTTAAACTATTTCTAATGGACACAAGTGTCAAGGGTTTAGCTGGTGCTCATCAGGTTTAAAGTTCAGGTACTTCTGATGTTATCTGCATATCACAGGCTGTTACGCAGACAGAGTTAAAATGTGTAAAGCTGCACCCTCCTCTAGTGGCTAAAGGGGACCATTACAACACCAGCAGACACCACGCAGGAGTGACATCACATCCCATGTGTAACGATACACCTATCAAACCAGTGTAGTCTATCACATGCCATTTGTCCCAAACTTGCTCCTCGTGTCACTTCTTGTAACTCTCTTATAAATGTTTAAAAGGCTCATTCTGGTGTTTTAGCCAGAATACATTGCTAAATCATGCTTATTCTTATTTTTTTTTTTTAGGAAGCAGCTGAATTCATTTAACATTAGGTACGATGTAAAACTCCACCTGCAGAGACTTGCTTGAGATATGTCAAAGTCATGATATTTGTTGCATTTGCAGTTGAAAACATAGATTGGAAATGTCTTCCTCCATGTGTTGCATTTAAGTGCACATGGAAAGCATTGCATTCACAAGCTGTCTTGTCAGAAAATTAAACACGGAAAACAAAAATATAATCAAACATATAGAAAGGGATAATGTGATTTCTTTAACTCCCTGCATTAAAAAGGTCTCTGGAGTCTACATTAGGGTAAATACATTCAAACGGATAAACTGCATAAGAAGAAAACGTATTTTAAGTAAGCAAAGCAATAATGAACAGTTTATGTCTTTATTGTTTATACTCGTGGCTGTTTATGATGACTATCACCAACTGAAGGATCATCATGTTATTTACCACTGCAACAGTGCTTACTTGCTTGGCCATTTTTGGTCACTGAAATGAGGGTCGGGCACTGAATTGACAGCCACTCTTCAATGATACTCATAAAACACTCTACCTTGCATTGTACTTTGCGTCACAGGTCTGGTCCAAGTCTGGTCCATTAAGGCCATGGGGTTCCTCCTAAAACAGAGTAAAGTTATTCAAAATAGAGGGTGGAGGTGGTGTCTGAAGTTGTTTTTAAGTTTTTTACTATAACATAACCCAGGACTCCCATACTCCCTTTTTGTCTTTGTTTCTTTCTTTCACCCTTCAGCAATTCATTTTTCTACTGTTTAAGCTGGAGCATATCCACCCCTGCCCTTCGTTCTCAGTTCCACTTCTCTCTATTACTCTGTTTCTGTGTCACCCTGTCTCGCTCTGCCCCAACACCTCTCTTCTAGTTTTGCCACATCTCTACAAGAGTCTGCTGCGTTTCAGCGCTGCTCTCTGCAGTCCCTCTTATCTTACCCCTTCTCTTCTCTGTCCTCCTTTTTCCATTATCCTCTCCTTGCTTTTCAACTCTTTCTTCACTTACCCCACTTCTCTCCAGCAGTCTACTGTTTTCCAGTGTCACCCTCTCCAGCTCCTCCTGCAGTTTGTGGATCTTTAGCTCAATGCTGACCCTGTCCACCTGCCAGTAGTCCTGAGGGCTGTTCAGGCTCTTCATCACTTCAACACACAATACAAAACAATAATCAATAATAATGTCAATAATTGAATAAATGTTCAATTGAAATACTCTGTTAAGTGCTGATGTTTTCCAGATCATTATGATTATCACTTCAATGATAGTGGCTTTTGCTGTACATTAATTGTAATTACAATGAATCATTTATATAATAATTATAAAGCTTATATATGGTTTTAAGTGGTGGAAGAAGTGTTCAGATCGTCTATGTAATTAAAAGTAGAAATACAACAGTGTAAAAATAAAATAAAATGTACTTTATCAGCAAAATGCACTAAAAGTATCAAAAATAAAAGCACTTCTTATGCAGTGGCCCCTTTCAGCGTGTTATAATGTTTTATAAATTATATTACTGGATTATTTCTATGGATACATTAATGTGTAAACAATATTTTTCCCTCTGAAATGTTGATTAGTAGAAGTATTAACCAGTATAAAATAGAAATACTCAAATAAAGATTGTACTTAAGTACAGTACTTGAGTAAATATAATTAGTTACTTTTCACCCCTGGTTTTACATATCATACACATTTTACACAGTAGAGTAGTATTGGCTTACAACACATAAATGTATAACATCATCTTACTTTAGTAAGGAGATTTTTTTTCCTTTTGTTGGAAATCATACAAATCTAAAAGAAATTTCCAAACACACACTAGCGTTAAATAAATTCCATCGTTCATACAGTGTTTTAAGTACTGCTCAGCTGTCATACAGAGTAGAAGGAAACCCTGTGTGCTCTACCTGTACCTTGGCTGGTCTCCATCTCTGTCCTCAGCTGAAGCAGCTCCAACTCTTTGGCCTGGAGCTGCTCTGTCAGCAACCTCTCACTCTCACTCTTCTCCTTTTTCTGACAGAGAAAGAGAGGAGACAGTGAAGTAGAGGGAGAGGAAGATGAAGGGGAGTCAGCATTCATACCAATGCACCAAACTCTCTCTCTCTCTGTCCCAGGTAAGATCGGCACACCTGTGCTGTATTTGTGTAATGACATCATAAGCTTGGTGTTTCTACTTAAGTTGTGAATCAAAATTACAGCAGAAGAATTAGTTACAAAAAAACCCTCTTCATACTCCTAAAGACTTAAATATATGCAGTGTTTTCAGGTTTGCAACATACTTGATCTTTGTGCCAGGCTCTAGTCAGTTTGAGGAGTTTCAACAAGTTCAAATTAATCAGTGAACGCACCAGTTTGTTAAGCTCCATCTGCAGGTCCTCCTTCTCTATATAGATACCTCGGTAAGCACTGAAGGCTTTGTTCACGTACTGGGGACCCTCAGATGGAGGAGCCTCTGGCCTGAAAAGCTACAGTGGTGATAGATACAATACACAAGAGAAGAGAAGAGAAGAGAAGAGAGATCAATTTCATTCCATTTAAATTTCTGTGGTAGGAAGTTACTTTCCTCCCACCACATCCTATCTTGATGGGCCAAATGCTGCAGCAGATAAAACCAAAACTGATAAGAGATGAGACACTTCTAGAGAAGCAAATCTGCCCACATTCTCACTTTAGCTTACCATCTGTATTGAGACCATTTCCTGCTTAAATAGCTCTCTGTATTGTACTCGATCCTTTGTTTTTTTTAAATCCAATTTCAGGAGCCTTCTCCCCCAAGTGTAGTGCTCCAACACATTGTTTGGCAATGCCATACTTTTCCAGACCTCCTTTCTGTTTTTAGACAGTGCAGATTTATTTCTCATTGTTTTATAGCTTTGACTATAGGCCAACAATATTAATGATGCTGGCATGCAGACTCTCCCAGAGGCAAGTATTTTGCAGTGTGGTGTTGAATTTGCTGACTTTTTCCAAACTTTGTCTGAGCATTTTGTGTTTGTCCATTATTCTGATGCCCAGGAAAACGGAAAAAAAATCTGTTTTCATTCATGCTCACCCTTTCTAAACCGTGCTCTCTGGCTGTGTAGCCATCTGGATAAGCAGTATGTTATTTTACTTCATTCTCCTCAAGCCACTATCTCTTTTGTCTATCTTCTTCTTGCCTCTCTCCCACCATCACCCCTTCGTTTACATCTATACCTTATCCTCCAGCTGCTTAACCCTCTTCCTCAGCAAGGTATTCTCTCGCTCTGTATCTCTCAGCCTCTTCTTGATGTCCTCATAGGCCGTGACCAGAGCGAAGTGGGAAGCGACAGATTCATCGCCGGCACACACCGATACAGGACTCTCGCCAGCAGCGGTGTAGGCTGTCTCATGTTTAAGGATGCAAATGTCATCATCCACTGCCAAGGGCTCCATGCCTGCACAGGCCTACTCTGTAGCAGATAGAAGACCTGGGGATTACATGAAAAGTTTCATTTTCAAAGTGATGAATCTCGTTTTGTTGGGTATTTTGTAAAAGCCAAGACAAGAAAGTGAAAATTAAATGAAGTAACATTTGGTTTGATAACTTATGTTAGCACCTACTATCATAAAGCATTTGTATGGCCTTGTGTTTACAATACTTTGGCTTGTTAAGTAGCTTTGTTAAGTAGATTCTGCACATTATTGTGACATGTTAGGGGATAGTTTGCCATTGCTATGTTTTGTACTACATATTCCAGTGTCCCAGTGCTGTAACTTTGAATTTCTGTAGGTACCACTCTCCTCTCAGCTGCACATGCCTACTAAGTGATGTTCTTCTATTTCCTCCATACAAACCACTGCTGCAGGAAATGTACGATGCATCACTTCCTGTGTGCAAGAGACATTTTCACAAGGACAGAGCTACCAGAAGTGAAGTGAATTAATGACCTCTCAGGGGAAACTGGTTTGTTGTTGCAGTATTTTGAAAACCAAACCTGTTTGGCTGTGACACAGTATGTATGTAGGTATGTTAACATGAAGTTGAGCACAATGCAACTTAAGCAACAGCACTTCACATATGTTATGAGTTTCAGCTGAAATCTGATGGGGTTTACAAATTGTAGACTTTTTTGAATGTTGTCCCCTAATCTTAAAGGACCTAATTTAATTGTATTATTGGCTGCTCAAATGTTTGTTTGACAGGTGTGTTTTGTTTCATCATTACTTCATAGTATGGTTTAGCAAAAGGTCTAGAGTTGATTCTAGGTGTGACTACAATGATCGGGACAGGCCTCAAACAGCATCAGGCCACATATGGATGGCTCAGTGCCGCCATCATCAGGCCAACCTTAAAATAACATATCTTCCTTGTGCAAAGTTGACTCAACCTCCACCAAACTTTTGTCCTGTGGCTTATTTGAACAGTCTAATCCACAAAATTTAAAAATATGTGACCGTTTGGCTAAGGTTAGAGTAAAGATGTGCAAACATCTAAACATTTGAATGAAAAAGCATGAAAGCATTTGCAATGGGGTTATAAACAATGTCAGATCTATAATAGTAATTTGTGAAATCTGGCACATTTGTGTGCACTATGGTTTGCATGGTTTCCATGGCTGCTTGCCCTATAATCATGTACGCAAAATACTGTACTTACAAAAACACACCATTTGTGGATTTTTCTTCCCAAGTGTAAAAGGCAAATGGTAAACTTTGATTGTGCACAGGCACAGAGGAGAAAGGGTCTCACACTTACATGAGTGCAGGCCTGTTGACTGTCAGCAAGAATTTAAGCAGTCAGGTATCTGAAACAGACAGCCTAAAACTAACCTAAACCCCACCTTCCTTGATCCTTTCTGTTTAGAGTATCTCGGCAGCAGTGCAGCTAACGCTAGTTGATGATGTCAGCATGCAATGATGCAGCAAACACTAAAGGAGCCAAGTTTTTTAACACTGAAGGCCGAAGATTTTAGAAAAATACATTTCAGGATAATAGCTGGACAGGCTATTAGATCCATGCCACTGATACAAACCAAGAAAAGCACAAACGCAGAGCCGCTGACTTTAAAGGACGACTTCAGAAAACGGTATGAAATCGAAAGTGACCCCCAGCAAGTACTCAAAACGAAAGTCAACGTGAATCCAAAACAAGGCACGAAGAGCAAAGTAATTTTGTTAGACTAAGTTACCCTCGATAAAACAGAAGAGCTAACGGCTAACGACAGCAACGAATAGACCTTATTTCGTTCAAAGTGGCATGTAAACAATCAATGATTCTCGTTTGTATACGATGCTAACGTTATGGTGTTAGCTTCCGTGAGCTCTGTTGACAACCGACAAAACACATTGATAGGCAGTTCTAAAATAGGTTAAAGAATGAATAACACAATCAGTAGACAATGACCTACAGAAACATAACATATGTATCAACAGCTACGGTGATAAAAATGATCGATCTGTTACGATGGTAACAGTTAGCTAGCTAACGTTTTCTGGCTACTTGTGGCTAGGTGAAGCAAAAGCAGTCGATTATTTTTCACTCTCGACTTTCACTAACCGTGTTAGATGCTGTCCTCAGTTAGGTGTCAGTTGGCCAAACAGGATTATCATTTATTCTTGAAAAAAGAAGACCTGTTTCTCGGAGAAAAACAAAGAGACGAGGCTGGACACTCGCACAGCGTCAGAACTGACAGGAGAGGAAACAAAAACTTCCGGGAGTCACTTGACTGCTGTTGTCCTTTCAAAATAAACGCACGATGTAAAGAGAAGTACGGAGCTTACTCGTGGCAAATTAGCTTGTGCACGTTTAGGCAGAAGATAATTGAATTAACGCAGTGTACGCGATTTAGTTGGACAGCATGTAAAAGCGGAGGAAAGTCTGTTGAATTAAAAAGCAGTTCAGAAAAAGTAATACACTGACTCTGACTGAAAAGTATTTTAGAAAAGTCGTCCAGTAGGTAGTGTGCTTACATAGTTGACAAATTGAGCTGAGGTGGTCAAGGTGGCATTACATGAAGGCTCGTGATGTGTCTAATATTGGAAGGTTCCATCCTCTGTAGAGCTTGAGTCTGCTCAGCTACATTTTTAAGCAGTGCCTATTAAAAGTTTGATGTTCCGGTGTATAACGTTATGTGGGAATATTTTCCGGAAGGCTGTGCCAGAGAAAACGTCATGGCGCGATAAAATCATTAGGCCTCACATCTCACATTACTTGGTGAGGCATCAATCTTACCCAGCATCAACTGCATTCAAACTTTGCTTCCACAGGTAATGGAGCAAGAGAACAAGAGGTGAGTCAGGCGGCCAGTAAGCAAAAATCAAATAATTGAATTGAATAATAAAAGATAATGACGAAGAAATTAAAGTAATTAATTGTCCTCAACAACTTCCTAGACGATTGGCTACAGGAAATTGTTTAGCGGCACCGAAAAGATTGTTCTACCTAATGTTAGTATACTTAGCCAATGTTTGCTATCTTGCTAAGGTAATGTTACCTTCGACTGGCACCACCAAAGTATAACTGTGAATTTCTTTGTCATTTACAAAAAAAAGAAAAGAAAATAATCTTGCTTGAAGGTTATTATGATAAAACTCATATTTTCTGTCATAGTTATTGAGCTGGGATATATTGATTTAGCTAGCTAGCTAGCTAGCTAGCTAGCTAGCTAGCTAGCAAACTTAAGTTTACATACATTTCACAGCTAAAGATCAGCATGCCTTAAACTGTTAGCAAAGGCAGAATCCCCATTGCCAAGCAACTGTTCCTGCAGCTGGACTTGGAGTGGGAGATCCCTTTGTTCCTTCAGCACCATTATATAGGTGATAATTGAGAAATAATTTAATACGTTTGGAAATTGTAAACCCTTGTTGTTTAAAAAAAAAAAAAATAAATAAAAAATTTGTCATCACCAAGTTCAAGCTCTAATATTTAATATTTTAATTCATATGGATCTTGGGAAATCTGTCGGAAGTGAGAGAGAAATATTGGTTTGCTGTTCATGAGTGTGGCCTTTACCAGCAGACAGTGGTTGTACTGGGCAGAACATTAACATATGTGTACAGTGTATGTGTATGCAAAAAATCTCACTTTCATCCAAAATGTCTAATTAATATAACGGTTTAAATGCTATCATCTGAACAATTCTACAAGTTTAAGAGAAAGCAATAAACAGTACTTAGTTTGTGTGCTCTGATAATTGACAGCTTGCTTTCATGATTTCTGATGTTGGTCTTACTCCACTGTGATTTTTGAGTTTGTCACTTGTCATATTCACTGCTATCAAAATGTTGTGAAATATTTCCTAAATGTGCTATATTAATCACTTTAAAGGCAATAAGAATCCAAAGTGTGAAATACAACCCCTGTGTTTTGGCTGTGGAAGAAGCTGCTAAGATCAGTGACATGACATGTGAAGAGGATCCTAAGATCTTCATCTTGAAGACTCGTGAGTGTAAGCCCAACACTTGCATATATCAGCACAAGAGATAATGCGTTTTTACTCACTTACCTGTGACTGTGGCATGCACTAGTTTAGTTTTGTTCTTAGACTTTCAGAGAGGAAAACTGCTTTTCAATTACAGTATGAAGCTTTTCTTTTATTCCTTTCCAAATATGATTAATAGTGATATTTTCTTTTGGATGCACCTTATTCTGCACAGTCCAAAGCGAATATGTAATGTTTTCTAGGTGTTACGTCAGTCTTGATTTAAGGTGGTTAGAGTCAATGACATTAAGTGACTTTTTCCACCATCTTTTCAATAACAAATATTAATTTATTTTCTTGAGTCCAGTTTATTGTAGTGGTGTCTTCAGGCTGTACTTATAGGCATACATACAAATTCCAATCAATAGTTTGAGTCCTCTATGCTTGCCCCATCTTGTAAAAATGTGCCTGCAAAACTGCTGCAACACTGCATGTGTATGTACTGTATTGTGGATGGTAGTTGTGGGGACTAATACTGTTTTTTTTTTGTGTCGATGTCATTGCAGTGTTGTCAAAGGCTCAGTTGCTGATGAAAGACATAGAGGAGATGGTGGACTGGTGTACATCAACAGGCCCCTCCAACCAGAGACGATGCAGAACGGTACCCATAGAGGCAAGGGTGGGAATCCCCGGACAAACCTCATGGAACCATGTGACCACGAGCACAATACTTCATAAACTATAATCAAGTACTTTTTTTGTCTAATCTATACTGCCTTCGGGGAGCTGGTTGGTGACGTGGTTCCATGCGGTTTGTCGTCTTTCTTTTTTCTGTACTGTACTGAAACAGTACTGACATTGCAGCTCTTATGGGTGTACGAAAGAGGTGTATTTTTCAAAATTAATTTCATCCTGTCTTTAAAGCACATAAGGATGTACATATATGGGACTATTACATTCACTCAGTACTGAGGTCAGAAGTGGTCAGGTTACATGAGTTCCCTACAGTTGCATAGCAACACAGTTAATTTGCGCTCTCAGCTGCAAAACACTAGCCTGAGATGTAAACTGAATTGCCATCAGTGTAGTTTTCAGGTGACATCGAAGCTGCTTAACTATTTGCCATTTAATTGTGCACTCTAAGCCAAGCTTCTCGGCTTCTTTTACATGGTCTTCCATCAAAGTGATCAAGGGACAAGCGGCTTTAAGCATTAAATCCCCCTGACTTATTTCATGAAGTACCAGAGGGTCAGAAAGGAGAAAAATATCTTTGCTTTAAAGAAATGCCTTCGATGCATGATGTTCTGATTTAGGAGCTGTTATTTCAGTCAGTTCATTTTCATCCACAGTTGTTGCCATATTTCTTTGGATTCTGGCTGTGGCCCAGTTAGATGACGTTTCCAACCTCAGTCCTACCTACAAAGGCAATGACTGGCTCAGTTGCTTCTCCAACCGGAAAAGTAGCTATTCATGAAAGGCCTTTAAATCTCTCAGGAACATTTAAGAAGTAGGAGCTTATTCAGAGGTCTGGAACCAGGCTAGCAAAACACTTAAGTTAGCATGGCTGTGAGGACTGCTTATGTATATAAATTCTCCTTCTATCAGGAAGCTTGCAAACACACACACACACACACACACACACACACACACACACACACACACTCACTCTAGTAGACACATAAACCCCCTCTATTGAACATACTGTATGGGGCAGTTTTTCACAGTGATTAATGTACAATGACCTTGTTATTATATTATGTGCTCAGGCAAACTGTGCACAGGGTGGTCTAGCATGCATGTTGTTGTGACAGATTCGGCAGGAGTGTCGGGCCAGCATAGAGGAGGACGGAGAGACCTTGGTCATAGAGGGCTTCAGGTTTGAGAGTGCGACCAGCAGGGAGGACCTGAGGAGGCTGAGTTCACAGGCTGGTGGCTCACAGGATGTCAGGGCGACACAGGACGTCAGGGCGACACATGACTGATGGCTACCTTAGTGGTTTCATCACACAAGGTCAAATGACTGGCAGAGGTAACAATGGCAGACAGAGAGCCAACATATGACATGATCTAAAATGATCATGGAGAGAGGCTAACGATTGACATGTGTAGCTCCTTACAACAGAGAGACAAAGCAGTATGACACCATTATATAGAGAATACAACCATTTTTAGATAAAAGTTCCAATTGTTCCTAAATGCTTATGTAAGACATTATGAGTTATTTGTTCATTGTTTCTTGTTTTAAGATATTTGCTCATTGAGAATATAGTTTGTAATTTTTGAATTGCCATATTTGGCACATCGTTTGAGTTTACCATTTCACAATATAGACATACAGTTGACTTTGAGTGTTGTATTTATGATGTGCTATAATATATTCCAGGAGGGGGTTTTACAAGTTAAGGTTAAAATGCCATCGTGTAGGCTGATGGAGATGTCTTTGCATTATTTATTTCACTTTTGTTTGCCTTGTTCAACACAGCATAGTACACTTTGCAGTTGCAGTAGTCCTCAGTTGTCCTTCTGTATACAACAACACACTGTGTAGGTTAGATGGGGACATGGTTTTCTCTTTGTTTACACAAAGCTATTCAGCGCCCTTCCTGTTTGTACCCTATTGTAGATCATCTTGCTCCCTAAAAGCACCACCAGTGCTCTGATTATAGTAAAGTTTCACAGCCCGCCATACTTTTTACTGCTGTCAGCCTGAAGAAAAATAGTATAATAAATTAATATGCCAGTGCTATACTTGGGTATCTGAAGGTCTAGAAGAAATCTTAGGATCTTTATAATTGAATAACCTGAAGTCAAGTTCATAAATACAGTTCACTGCATTGGAGGATGCTTATGACAGTACAGTCTCTCTGTCTTAAGTATGTTGCTCTTCCTCAGTCCACCATGTAGGAAATTTCCCTGGTAGGGTATTTACTTTGTCTTTACTCCTATGCTGATTTTGGTAGTGAAACTATAAAAAACATTTTACATGAATGTTCTGTATACACTTGCATTATATCATAGCATCGGTTCACAGTATTTGATGATAAATGTCTTATTCTAAATACTGTGATACTTTTGTGTCAGCTCTAAGGGTGAATAAAGATAACTGGTTAAATGTGTTTTCTAATTGATTACTAACAGCATCAGCGTCCTTTTATCTAAATCATCTTTCAAATTTGAGTTCTAGTGCAGTCTGCAGCAGAAACGAAATTAAAGCAAGTGGTCATCTTATAAACTTTGAGCTGATTGGCAGCCAAATGCAGTATCTGTGAGAACAATATCAGCCCTTTATTACTTTGTAAAACCCTCTACTTTATAAGTGAAGTTAAATTCAGTGCTGCTGCAGCCTGTTTTACAGTATAGCCCCATTGTAATTGCCAAGTCAGCTTCATTTTGCTACCTTACATATAAGTAGTATTCGCTTTTGGCACCATTAGTTTCTTGACACAGAATTAAATGGTAAACAAATAAAAATATTTCCCCTAGATGGTGAAACCAACACATAAAAATGAATCGGTCCTGCCTCACCATGTACCGCCCTGTGTGAAGTGGGTAAGTAGGCTGTTTGGTTCTGAAATGAACAAACGAGACCTGCCAGTAGATTAACAAGTGTCAGCGCATCAATGTAACCAATTAACCAACTCCCAATTAGAATGATTAAACCCAGAGGTTTACCAAGCATTAACATACTAAACAGACTTGCATAATAATATGCAAATAAGGTCATTATTATGCATGTGCTAGTTCAATGCCCAAATTAAGTGCTTGTTTAGAGCACTCGGGATATGTTTGCAAGCATGAGCTGTATGACAACATATTACGGAAATAATGGTCACTTGGAAAATTGAGTTTGTTTTATATTTGGCTGTAAGCTATAGTAGTCACTAGAACTCAAAGACAGCTTGAATCAAATTTAGTAACCATTCAAAGCTATAACAAGAAATCCCGTATATTTATAGGAGTAGAGGAAAGGGTTTAATAATAAATAGTTTGGACATATAATATGCACATGCTAACTCACACTTTGCACACAAACACATCTTGCAATCAGGCCAAGTGGTAGAAAAAGTGGTAGAGTAGCGTTCAGCAGATGCTGAATTAGTAATGACAGAAGTTTTAGATTGGCTGTGTTGATTGCAATTTTTTTGTCCTAAAGTGCTGCATGAATTATTTATGTTATAGCCCATGTAATTAGATGTTGATGGGAAAAGACTGGACCAGGACAACACAAGCGCTTGCTGTTCTTTGGAAATGATTAATCAGTCGCTTGGTTCTTAATCATTTTTGACAATTTTTGGACTTTGAACCTCTTCAATCTGAGACGGCTCCAGCATCCCATCTCTTCACAACGGATTATAGCAGATTGACACTGGGTGGTATCTTTTTTAGTGTATGATTGCAGTCATGGTTTGTTTGGGTGATCGTCACCTGTTTTTGATATAAACATCTGCTGCCCATAAATCTACATTGATGGAACTGAGACTTGAAGCGACAGCAAATGCATGCTATGATTGTTTTCTACCAGAAGAGGATGCTGTTTCTTTGTTATTTTACTCATCCTTGCACACGTGTATTAGGCACTCAAGTGATTATAATGGATGACATTGACACATTCAAAGGCATATGAAACTCATTCTAAAAGAGTAGAGTGGCTGATGGTTGGACTCTTGCCGCATTGTGTTTTACTGCCTTGTAAAACCTCGAGTTAGAACATTATTGAATTAGTAGAGAGTACCGACATGCAGACTATACTCACCTTTGTCTCTCCACACCTCTTATTAATCACCAGCTAGTTATATGTATGGATGGTGGGGACACAGTATACCCTCTATGATCCCTTTCTCCGCAATATAACACCTCAACCACTACTACAACTGCACTATTGGAGTTAAAGTTAAGATCAGTGGTGCCAGCAGTACGGTCATATATCACACTGCTGTCTCAGAGCTGTTACACACAGCTGAACTAAACTGCACCAACACAAATTACACCTACAGTAGACATAAGTCCAGTATTTCTCTCTCACTCTGTTTCAAAACACTGGGGAAGTTTGACAGCCATGGATTGCCATGATGTCAATTGTGTGTCACGCTGCACTGGCAGCAATGGTGTTGTAAACTTGAGATAGGACTAGGGTGCTTTTTTAGCCTGGATTTTGACAAACACTTGATGAGAAAATGGCCAAACCAAACATTGTATCACATACTTTGTACCTTGTGCGATATGCTTAGCCTCAGAGCCGTATTTGCATGTAGAGTTCCGTGAGACCTCCATTGGTCTGAGCGTTCTTGGCAACCCACAGGGTGTTTTCATGTTGTGTTCCAAACGGTTCTGAAGTAAAGTGCACTCGCCTGCTTACTGATTCAGTACAGACCCTGAAACTGTGCCATGTAATCAAAAACTGGCCTTCTTTAGACAGCACAGAGGTCAGCCATATCCAAGGCCCCTGTATATGTGTTGGTACAGCAGAGGGCATCCCTGTAGACTGAATGAGCATAGTTGCAGCAGGGTATCCAAGGCCCTTCCTTTGTTTTTTTGCTGAGCCAATTAGAGCGAGATAGCATCTGCTATGAAAGAAGAACAATGGCTTGTTCACTGCGCGTTTGTGTATGTATGTGTGTGTGTGTGTGTGTGTGTGTGTGTGAGAGAATACACGCATTTTGTGCGTGTATGTCTGTAGGCTAGTTAGTGATTATGCGTGTGTGTGCGTTTCTGTAGCTACAGTATATGAGCATGTGGAGTATGTGTGGTGAATAGTAATAAGAGAGAGAGAGGAGTATTGTATACAGCAGAGGAGAGGAAACAAGAAAACGACTGCCTACAAAATATGACAGACAGCATATGGCTTCGTCTGCTGTGATTCAGTTAAGCCCCCCCCCCACAGCAAATCACCAGAGAGGCAAATATAAATTAGGAAGACTTCCTGCATTTATGCGCAGAGGCACATACAATGCTTGTAATTAAAAAGTCACCGCCATTGAGTGACAGTCTGGCTCATGCACAGTTAGTTTGTGTCCTTAGCTCCAACTTCTGTGAAACTTTTTGACAGGAAGTGTGCTGATGATTACACAGTAGGCCGTAACACTCCATCTCTCCAAAGGACCTGGAGGTCATTAACCCCTACCTGCTGCTGTCTCGAGCTCTGCAGAGTTTGATGACTCTTCTTTTCTAGTTAAGGAGTGAAAAGAGAGAGGTATGAGGATGTGTGTGCGTGTTTAGCAGAGCTAGCTAGCACCCCTGGCTTGGCCAGCCGGCTCCACCATATGGCCACATTTATCATCTATCTCGCTCTTCATTAAGACTGCCCTTGCTGGCTGCAGAAGCACTGCTGGGGGCCTCAACCTCACCTCAGAAACGCTGTGGACTACTGACTGCAGTCCACTGACTGCAGTCCACTGTAATTTTGGGTGTGAATGCTGCAAAATTTATGTGGCTGAATACCATGAACCAAATGTTATTATGCTTTGCAGGAGGCCCCATTTTGCATCACAGGAAAGTGTTGATTAAAATGCCGTTTGAATTCAATTACACATAATAATAATAATAATAATAATAATAATAATAATATGATAGTTTATTGTGCCATGATCAATTGTCTGTGGACAGTCTCCCACAGTGTGCTGTTCTCTCGTACTGTGTGACATGTTTTTGTAACTAAACAAACATAATAACGGCTTATCAGTATTATCTGACCCATTGCTTGACTGCTCTCACTGAATGCAATTGTTTGGGAAAAATGTTTCTTCATTTTTACAAAGAGATGCAGCTGCTGGTGTACAGCGATGTGCTTGTGCACACATATTAGACTACTGTTACATTCATCATGATGTTTTGCTTAACAAAAGTCTGTGGCATCAGTATGTTTTCTACATCTGCAAGGAGTCAAACATCTTCATTTATGGCAGACATGAAGATGAATGATCAACAATGATTACTAAACATGGCCTGAGTTAGTAGTTAGTGCTCCTAGTTCCCTTTGTGAGGAACACATGGAAAGCTTTTCTAGTTTAAAAAATAACCGTTCTTGTTACATAAGAAGAGAAGAAATTTACATTTTAGACATGATGTATTAATGGATGGTTTCCTGCGTCAGCTACAAATAGTGCTCTGATTAACATATCAGTCTTGTTCCCTGAGCTAACTGTGGCAGTGCAAAATGATTACCTGAGCGGGGGGATTTTTTAGTTTGATCTGCTCTCCATGTGGCATGTCAGACTATATTTATACAATGCACACATCATCTTTGACTTTCTGATCTTGGTTGTGTATATTTTGTTAAAATTTGTAATTCTATGCCTCCTGTTTAAGGACAGAGAAGTAAAATAGGGCTGACAGTGATATCCCAAAGTCTTTACTATCTGAACCAGAGAACAGAAAACACTCTACTCACCAATAGAATAAATTAACTTGAATTTTCCTTGGTCGGTGGTGTGTGATATGGAGTCTGGAGTGGAACTAGTAGCACTGTTTGAGCCCACAAAGTAATTTCTTTTGCTCTCCCTCTTTTTATACTTTTGCTTAAAATCAACATTTTGACAGGAGTATTGCTGAATTGTCTGGGTTGATAAGTCCACTCCTATAGCTATATTTCTTTCCCTTTTTATATAGGTAACCTTACAATATCTGTGGGCTCTTAAAAACTTGGATGTGCAGAGCTTTGTGTCTCTTTGCGAATATGTACCAGACAAAACAGGTGTGGAGCTCAAATCCAGCACTGATCTAACGTTTATTTGTTGAGCGTCCATCTTCTGATATCCTCCTCACTGGTAACAGTTTTAAACTATCCAGTCAAAGAATTTTGTGAAAGTGGCAGAAAGGATTGTCATGGGTGTAAGGTACAACAATTGTTTCTGCAATTTCTTTTCTTGTTTCACATGATATGATTCTGGGGTGTAGCATTTCAAACACTTCATACAATAGGAAAAGTTGAAGAGATATGTGAAGAGTCTGGTGACTGTACCCCATCGTGACATCATCATTTTTGCAGATAATCACGCCATGAGCCGTGCAGGAATATCTACCGCAACGGAGTCTAGACAGTGCTGCTTGTGAAGAACTGACGAACATTAAGCCTAGCTGAAGATCTAGATGGATGTGATCTGGAGCGGGATTTGCGATGAGCTCACTGGATGGACACATCAGACAGCTGGTTCTAATGAAAAGGGGAGGGAGGTGGAGGTGGGATGCATCAGTCAGCAAAGGGATTCAAGTTTTGACTGCGACAAGATGATTTGCTCACAGAGACCATGGCAAAACTGTTCTAAACAAACAGAAAGAGGTTGTGTCTGAAATCACATCCTATTTATTATATAGTGCGCTATATTTACCCTCCGCCATTTTGAGTGTGAATTTTGTGCATTACATAGTCTCCTTAAAAAAGTCACACAATGGAACAAACGTAAGTATTGTAATGGCATGTATGCTACTTTCTGCTAACAATCCCACAATGAAATGTGTCTTATGTTATAAATGCGAAAATCAACAGTCCTGTTACTCTACACCTGTCTGTAATGATGCGAAATGACAATGATTCATTTCAAGTTCATTCAAGTGTCTGCTGACTGTCTATTAAATAGGAAATAGTGGGTTGAACAAGGGAGGATTTCAGACACAGCTAGAGTAAGCATGGGAGATCTTCCTGATTGAGCTTTGGGTAAGCTTATTAGATGTGTGATTTCTAATTGGTTATACACAGATTTGAATTCACACAATGCCAGAGCAATAACTTACTGGTCTTGATTAGTGTGGTCTCAAATTTTACTTGTTGCCATCTTCTTTAAGTTGGTGATTCGTCCTAAAGCTGCAGGACTGTTCCACTTGCTTTGGCTCGTGTTGGGCCTGTGAGGCCAGCTGTTGTTTCAGTGCATCCCTGTTAAGCATCAGAACATCAAACAAGTAAGCGTGACTTAACTGCCCGCCGAAAATCACAGACTGTTGTTGTGCCTGTCATTTTTTTTTTTATCTCAGGAAGAAGTCTTTGCATTTCTCTCCCACTCTGTGTAACACACTTGATTTTCTCTCATCCTGCCTGTCCGTCTTCCTCTGTCTCTTCTTGACGGTTTGACAGTGTGACAGCGGCGGAGAGACGTCTCCAGTCTTGTGGGGGGGATGTCAGCAGGAGTGAGATGTCTGTCTTGGCACCACTGATTGCTCTGTGTGTGGGTGGGTGTCCATGCTTGTGTGAATTTGATGCTTGTGTGTGGATACTTTAAGTGTGCTTATGTGTTGAATATTGGATATCTTTCGGTGCATACTCTTATGTTACTTCCTTGCCACTGTTGCTTGTGCTTGCTCTTGGTGGGAATTGTTGGGTCTCTGTAAACATAAGGAGTCGGTCTAGACCTGCTCTATATGAAAAAGTGCCCTGAGATAATGTTGTTATGATATGGCGCTATATAAATAAAACTGAATTGAATTGAATTGAACTTTTGTGTGCATCTTTGCACTGTCACTCTAGATTTGTTTAATTGTACTGTAGATTCAAAGCATCAAAAGAGGGGTTTGCCGTTCTCTTTGTTACCTGATTATACATCTCTAGTTATTTTATCAGGCTACATTGATGTAGAATTGGAAAAAAAAAAAATCAGCAATATTTTTCCTGAATGGAGCACCTTTATGAACAATGTCTCTGTGAAATTTTGGTTGTTGTAGCCATTCAAAAAATCCCTGTTAAGAGACTGCACTGACTGCAAGTGAGACCTTGTTTTTCTAGATTGCTTTAGTTCAGGAAAAAACACCAGATACACAAATAGTTTATAATATACAGTATATCTGATATAAATAGTCTTTGGATTTTACTAGCCTGCAGGAACACTGAATTAGCAGAAAAGGGTATGGAAGAACGAGCTAAATGCCTTACTGAAGAGCATTTCAGCACAGCTTGTTATTCTTTAATACTATACAATACTAGCTGCTCACTGTTCAGTTACTTCCTTTAGTGCTTTTACCCTTCTTTTCGCCTTTGCAGATATAAATGACTGATATGCATTTCAACGCATTGGAGGACTGGCAGAACTAAGGGAAGAAGTAGTTAGGTTTGATAGTTTGTAAAATCACATTGCTATGGATTGTGTTGCAGATTCCTGTGGCTGGAGGCGTAGTAAAAAGACTAAACAAACTACACTAGAATCTTATCTGTTGATGCAGATGTACAAGTCTCCCTTTTACTGCTTACAAAAGCAATTCCAGTTTTGTCCTCCTTTCAGCTGACAGACAGTACATGGTATGACATGAACAGATTAGACATCAAACTATCTGTTAGTAGTCTGTTCTGTTTCACATATGTCTGTGTAATCTTTAGGATATTAGACCTTTTGAAAAGTTGACCTATGTCCTCACCACCTTTTTAAATCTCCTTTGTTACAATCAGCAGCAACAAAAACCACCTCTTAGCAAATGCAAATGTACTCTCAACAATGCAGTTGGCTCCCATATACAGGTATCCCACAAATGTGGCAATGCTTATGACGTTCCTAGCCAATAGGTAATAGCTTTTGGATTCACAGCAGTGGGATGGCTTGCCATTAAGATGGCAGCAAAAGTAGCTGCAGTCTTTGCTGTTTTGTTTAAGAAGGATGGGACAGGGGAGTCTTTGTAGCAGCAGAGCAGCTTGTAGAGTTCTGTTTTTGCAAATCTAATAGCAGTGTTCATATCCTCTCATTATTCTTGGACTCATTTTTTATTAAGGTTATTATTTTTATTTGTGCACCTTAACTGCACTATATATTGTACAGTGATTTGTTTTTGCTCAGCTGTTCCACTACTGGCTTCACTGGACATGGGTTTCAAAAATAACTTTAATTTAATTTCTGCACTGGCCGCTATGCTTAACAGCAAGAAAGTAAAACAAAGCAACACTGTTTGGATCGGATTTTTTATTAATATTGCTAAAGAAGGCAGGCATTTAATCCAACAGTCATGCAGCTTTCATGAGGAAATAAAAAAGTGTCCAGTCAAAAGCCAGAGTGTGAAGCCAGAGTAACTGAAATGCTATTAAGTGAATATATTTGCAAAGAAATTACAGAACTTCAGTGCAAAACGCTGGATATATTTCCACAGAGCTGTACTTTATCTTCCTGCATAATAGCCTTCCCAATTCAGATGGTGCCTGGACAGGTTTGGCAGACCAGTTCAAGTGGTGCCTATACAATAAAGCTGCTGGTAGAGAGACATGCTGGGGCATATGAAACCAGTGGCATGAGAGGATGTGTGGACACAGATAAGGATGAGAGTGAAACCATGACCTTGGAATAGTATTAATGACAGACTTGATCACATATAACCTTTGATTACAAAAGAGCCCCTTATTACTGCTGGCAGGAAAAACCCTATGAGGGTGGTATCTGCATTCTGAAAATGATAAACTTATCAGGTTTTATGAGTGTGTGGTTGTGTGTGAAGGAGTTTTCAAGTGCAGTGGGATTTCCCTGGTCCTTGTATTGCTATCAATGGAATTACCCCTCAGGACACCTGATGCTTTATAGCACGACACACACACACACACACACACACACACCAAGTCTTGTCAAATTGACAGAGAATTATTTATCTGCTTGTGTCTCTTTGGTCAGAGGCTTGTTGTTGTGTCACATACGCACTCCCATATGTCATACTTCTATGACATATCACACTAATATGAAGCAATATAAAAAGGAGAACCAGCTGTCAGTCCAAATGCTTTCAACTCTTCCACTCTTCAGATCATGCAGGAGCAGAAAAAAAACACAATTTTTACATGCAGTTATTCACCTGAATAGGTATCCAAGAGCCTTCTTAATGCCACATTTGTTCACCCAGAAAGACATCTTGTATTGCCAAAGCTTTACCAGATGCCAAAGCAGACCCATGTTTAAAAATTCAACACTTTATTCCTTTGCTGTACATTCATTTTAGTTGTAAAATCAATGTAATGGTGTAAATATGTCAATTCTAACAAGACAACCAGAGAAACTCACTATGTTATTACCCTTGAGTGTCACATCAGCTTTGTTTGGATTAATATACATGTGCTGTTGTGTTCATAAAATTCCTACTGTGAACACGCAGAACTACATATAGACATATGTTCTTATGCTTATTCTATGTCATTAAATGCCTCAGGCGATTCAGTGTTGGAGCACTTTTTCTATGTGGGGCCCTAATCAAAGCCACAAAGACTGTGGAGTGGAGTATGATGTTATTTTCCAGGTTGGGGGGGTGGGCTCTGTTACAAAATGCAGCCGCTGGTCCCTGGGAAGGCTCTAATGAAGAGTTATGAGAAGCTGGATGCCTGTTGGCTGAGAGAGGGATGGAGGGAGGACACGGAGTGATGGAAGATGGGAGTGAAGCAGAGAAGGGGAAAGAGTGAAGCATGAAGGGAAGATGGGGGAGAGGAAAGGAGGGAGACAGCATGCAGTGAGGCAGAAAGATGGATGGAAGGAAAGAAAGAGGCTTTAGGAAGAGACCCAACACCCTTTGAAGCCCCTGCAGGCCAAAGGCCTGTTTCTGCAGTACAATGTTCTGCCGGCTTTACTGCCTTGCAACATGTACGCTACACACACTTTACACTCAGTGTGATGTGCCTTGTCAATAGGAGTCTTGATGTCTTTGGATGAAAATTAATGTGAGATATTACCTTACTGAAGTCTAAACTTTTACATCGTCGTCAGGGGAGATGGTTGCAGTATTTGCATTTTTATGTAACGTTTGGGGCTTAGGCCTGCTGGCCAGCATTACAGTTTTACTGTCCTCGGGAGTGCTAACATGAATTATCATCTGGTTGTACAAGTCGGGTGTTTCTGTCATCTCTCCCTCAAGGCCTGTCTGCATCCATGAGCCTGTTTTTTTTTTTTATTCTGTCCCTCTATAACTCCATCTATCTGATAAATATCCGCTTGTATAGCGATTACATTTGTGAATGTTCAGAGCTCCAAGCTGTCTTTTTCTTGCTTACCCTTTCCTGCCTTCTCCCTGTTTGTGTCTGTGGGAGGCAAGTATCTTGTTTTCACTCTGACCCACTGTGGGTTTTTCCGAAAAACATCTGAAAGATTTAAAAGGCAAATCTGAGGATTTATTCAGTGTCTGTCAGTTTTCAAACCATTTAATGCACAACATGTCCCTGCATATTGTGGGTATGTTAATCCAAGTATTATCTCCAGGTTGTTTTTTAGTGTCACCTTTTGCTGAAGAGCAATCCTATAAATGAGAGTGTAAACATGGATTGAGTGTTTGTCTTATTTTGATAAGCAGTGGTTATGATCTAGACTCAAGTACAGCAAGTTTTTAAATTCTTAAAGTAAGGAGTGTTGAATTCACCAAGGGAGTTTAGATAAATCACACATCAGCCACCCACATGGTATATTTCCAAGTGCATTTTCATAAATTAAACATAACTTGGGTCTATAAACTCCTATTGGCAGGATCTAAAATGTTAACTGTCACAATTGAGCTGTCTTAGAACAGTTTTGTTGGTTGCAACATGTCTGTGAAATCATGGCAAATTAAATGTGGCCTTGAAAAGCTTCCTGCCTCTCCCTGGGATTATTGAAAGGAAAAAAAGGTCTATTAAACATTTTCTTAAACAGACTGTTTTTCACAAAGCAGTCTAATAGATCCGTACTTTAATAATGGTGATAGCAGCATTGTTTTTACCATTTGCATAAATTACAGCCAAACACAAGGAAAGGAGCCCACAGATGCCATTTTGAATCCTATTGCTTTTTCTATGGTTAGAGCTGCCCTCCCTCCCATGCGGATGACATAGCAGCTTCAGCCATTTTGATTTCAGATGGGGTTGACCGGGTCGTGCCTGTGGAGGGTAGAGGACATTCTTTCTGTCCCCTTTCAGGGGAGAATCCTTTCTTTGACTTCCTCTCTTCCTTCTGCCTTCACTCTAGTCTAAATGTCAGTCAGCCTGAGAGGGAGACAGAGAAAGAGAGAGGGAGATCCGCAGTCTGCTGGGAGAAGGCCATTGAAAGCATACATGATGACACACTTCCCCCATTCAGTATAATGAGCTATTGAAAAGCAAGATGACATTTTGCAATAATACACCATATAGCTCCAGAGTTTAGTGAGATGAAACATTATTCATAAATATGTGATGCCTGGCATTTATTGATGTTTGTGGCTAGATTTGCTGTCAAATCATTCTCAGTTTGAGTCGGAGTTTTATTTGTAAGGAAATATGCCGTACCTTGACAAAGCAATGAACCATGACAGTGAGCTGGCATAATCGGCTATACAACCACATTGTTTAGCCCAAGGAATGTAAAGAGTCACAGTGAATAATATGACAAGATTTATCAGGCATCTCCTGCATAATTATGAAAAATGATCTACTGTATGTGTGTGTAAGCACCAAGAATTGAGTTCAGGCTTCATCTTTGTGTCCTAGTTACAGTCCAGATTCTGCTACATCAGCCTGCACACGAGCCTGCGAAATCAGTTTTAGGTGATGAGAAAAAATGATTTAGTTGACGTGGTTTCCCAGGAGAGAGTGTTTGAAAACTTCTGCATCTTGTACTTGCTGCTGAGAGGTGTGTGTGTGTCTGTATAGCATGTATGGCAGGTGGAACACTAACAATGCAGTGATTGGGGAAATCAGATTGGCTTTTTGGGAACGGCAGGCGAGATCATGCTATTATGCTTGTCCTCTTGCCTTGTCCGCCCTCCCTCAATCTTTACCCTTTTCACCTCCCTCTCGGTGTCGTCCTCTTCCATCATTCCTCCCTCTGTGAAAAGGGGAACGCATGTTATTTCCTTTTATGTCCCCAATTCGGTGTGAAGTCCCCATGAAGGGTAGTAGATTAGCGCCATTCTCATCCAGATAATTTTAACAGCTGCAGCGATGGTGGTTCTGCCGACATCTGAAGCCTCTTGTCTCATGAGAGACACTCTGGCTGTTGGCTGAATTTCTGTCGCTTCAGATCAGCCCAGCTGGAGAAACACTAAACAGGCACATTTTATTCGCCACGGGCCCCCACGGATGTTCTGGCTACACAATGCTTGAGCTGCAGTATCAACGAAGTATTGACTGTTGCATTCAGAGGAACAGAGAGGGTACCGAGGGGGCTTAAATTAAGTTTTATAGAGAAAGGGGGGAAAAAAAGAGGGCTGTTTTAAGAGAGCAAACAGGCGGTTGGTTTGGATTGTTTAAGCATGTTGTTACTAAAGTTTGTGGGTTTAATACCCTGTAGGTTCAAGTGCAAAAACAAAAAACCCATTGAAGTGGTCATCTTAGAAGAGACTTCTGGACTTACCATAACTCTCAGCACTTCAGTGGAAAACTGGATTTAATGCTCCAACAAATGGTGTCTATTTTCTACCATCTTTCATCCTGCTCTGGCTTTCAGTGCCAGATTTCTCTATTTTACAGAGGAATACATATTGGGTGGAGAATCCTTCAGAAAATACTTACAGCAAGTTTAATTTTTGACATTCCAAACTATTTTATTGAGTCAGAATGACTGTTGGGAGACAGACAAGTGGTCCAGTCGACAATATTTTTGGTCAAAAATCAGTTATCAGTACAGAAGAAAATAAAAAGCTAGGAATAGTTTGACATTTTGGAAAGTACGCTTAGAGTTAGACGAGAAGACTGATACCACTCTCATATCTGTATGGTCAATAGGTAGCTGGAACCAGCAGCCAGTTAGCTTAGCTTAGCATAAAGACTGGAAACAGGGGGAAACCACTTGCCTGGCTCTGTCCAAAGGTAACAAAATCTGCCTAACAGCACCACTAAAGCTCAATTATTAACATGTTATATTTAGTTTTTTCTAATCCGTACAAAAACTGAAGTGTAAAAAATATGGACTACTTCTTGGTCAGGACCAGCAACTTCTTGGAGTCTCCGCTGGTTGCCTGGCAACTGGTCTAGCAAACTGCTAACGTAAGCCAAGTGAATGTATCAATCTTCTCATCTACCTCTTGGCAAGAAAGCCATTAAACATATTTCCCTTTTCCTATACATTTGGCAAATCTTACTTCCTATCGGACCTTTCTTGGTCTACAATTGTCCTACAGAAATAGGTGAGGTATTGTTAACAAACCCATACACTTAACTCCATTACTTTTTTGCAAACGTCTTTGGATTTTGCAGCCACTAAATGACCAAAGATACCATTCTTTAGAATAAGTGATCATAAGTATATTTACGTTTGGTACTGTGAAAGATCAAACTGTTAAGTATTGAGTTTGTCATGTAGCCGTGTGGTATGTATGTGAGATGTATTGAGTGTTGTTCAGCATTGTACAAGTTCAGCATTGGGGAGCGTTTCTAATGGATCTAATGGATTTGATACAACCAAAGGATGTTTTATTTAATTTTTTTTGTCGTTTCAGCTCTGTAATCACTGAACTCAGTTGCAGGGCATGAGCCAGCGTCATTGGCAGACCTGCCGAACTGCCTGTGTGCTGTGTTTGCGTTGGGTCGGTATTGATTTTCTGTTTGTCCTGGTAAATACTGTATTTTGGAACCCAGTGCCTCGCTGAAATCTGGACAGAGTTGTTGGATGGTAACAGAGGAGAGGGAATGACACACACGGGAGAGAGGTAAAAGAGTGCATGGAGCAACAGTAATACAGCAAGTAGGAAAGAGGGAAAAACAGTGAGCTGGAGGACATAGAATGAGAAGGAGAGCAGATTGGAGAGCAGTAAAATAATAGGAAGTATAAATGGAGACGGTAAAGGAGAGAAGACAGATGATGGGGTAGAAATGCAAAAGTTATAGCAGAAGAATAATGAGGAGGTGGAGGAAGAAGAAGACACTGGACTCCACTGTTCATTCTTACTTGGAATACATACAAACACACATCCACTCCAACTCACCTCCAGCAGAGCAGACAAGATTTGTGGCCAAATCATCCACCAGCCCCTTCTCCCACTCCCTCCTTTTGCTGTTCAAGAACTTAATTACAGTGATAATTTGGCCTTGTTTGTTGTAGTAGTTATTACATTCCGTGAACAAGCACCGTTCAGCTAGTGAAAACACAGACACCAGATCAGAGTTGTTATCGCAGCCCTGCCTAAAAACCTGAGTAGGAAAAAAAAGTTGAGAAAAGAAAAATCTGTCAGTAGTCTAAGTAATCTGTCAAAGTACAATGAACACCAAGGCTTTCTCCACGCCTACTGATGCCACTGATGTGCTGCACACAGATGGAACCAACTTCCTGAAGATCTCAAATGCGCCCCAACTTTAGCCGCTTTCAAAACGAAATTAAAAACTCTGCTGTTCTCCAGTGCATTTGCATGACTGCTTTCTCAAGTGCACTTTTATTTCCTTTGTTGCATTGGCAACTTACATCTTTTTACTGCACTGTAACTGTAACTCATTTCAAAATTTCATTTTATTTTTTCTTAATTGATTTTATTCTTAGTTTTTCTTTGCCTATGTAAAGCAGTTTGAATTGCCTCTGTGCTATATAAATAAAGCCGCCTTGCCTTAAATAAAATGTTATTGTTTTACTTTGACAATGGCGGAATTTATAGTTTGAACATAAGACTTTGCAGACATCCTCTATAGAGACAAAAGCACAACATAATTCTCACTAGGATTTGATATGGGTGTTATTGTTTTTTTAAAAAATACAATAATAAAATTGTTCAACTGAAACAGTTTGTTTCCTAGTATTTTGTGCTAATATGTTAATACATATGATTATATTTAAGCCAGAAGATTTCAGATGCAACACTGATTGATGATGATTATCATGATCATCACTGATGATCGATCATTGGATCATTGGAATCGAAACAAAATGTCACATTAGAATCAAGTTAGGGTACGTTTAGGCTTTAGATGTAGGCTTCCCATGCAACACCAACTCATTAGAATCAATAAATACGGCACGAAACAAACATATCAAATGACAATTAGTAGTCCAAGTCATAGAGAACCAAACATGTTTTCAATTCCATGCAAAATAGTGTGACACTAATGGATCCTAAACTATAGTGATACTTAAAGCTTTATGCCATCTCTTGTGATTCACTCGTCAACCTTTAAGAAAGAGCTTTACAAGTTGCGTTGACTTCCACCATTGCGCCTATTGCATTTCCAAACTATGCCAAATGCTTTCAGATCAACACAAAAATACCACTGCAAAAACGGCCAGCAATGGAAGCCAGGATATTAAGTAAGACGAAAGGACTGCCACAGTTGGAGGCTGCATTAGTTGAAGTCCTGACTAGATAAATTGCAGACTAAGCTCATCCTGAAGCACTACTCAGTCTCTAGTACCCTGAGGAGGCATTCAAGTCTGCTGGGATGCCCCCCTCCATTTATTAAATGATTTTGCTGCAGTTACATAGCTGTATAAATGTCAGATGACATGTGGGCAGAAACTCCATTTAAAGCTCGTCAGAGAGATTTATCAGGGTATTAAAAACTTTTAAATGTGCTGTTTTTTAAAGCCGTTGTGATGTGTCATACACCTCCAGAGCTGCGTATCATTACAGAAGAGTGAACTGGGTTCTTTAGCAAATAAACACTGTATATTTACTTCCTGCACAGGCCACTACTGTTCCAAACAGAGTAAAATAACTGCACTATGCATTCAAATAGAACAGACAATGGATAGTTCATCTGTAATTAATATATTAATTTTATGATGAAATATAAATTGCCTATTTATTTATATGGCTGAAGGCCTGTCTCAGAATCACTTCAGTAAAACATGCTAAATATTGCAGTGCAACTGTTGCAACTCTTTTTATTGAGACACTGTAATAAACAATATCTTGCACAGGACGAAGAAGGTTTATCACTGACCTAGCTAGTGTGTGTATCCTCCACTAGCCTAGACACTCATGTGATACATATTTGGCATTGGATCCCTTTGGTGACAAATACATGTCCTCAGTTGACTAAGCACAAATGGGCCAGAACGAGGCCATCGCTGACCCACCCTTTCCAGACGAACAACGCTCATATGCTCCATGCGCTGCATTGCTAGTCGTCTGGTGCATAACATGAAATTATGACAGCAATGTCATTTTTATGATCCTTATTCTAGAATTAGGGCTGATGCAACTGAGCCAGCTGTGGGGTTTCCGTCATGGTGGCTGCTGTGACCATCATAAAAATCCCCCTGGTGCCTTTACACACACACACACTGTCTCTTCTCTTTTACTCTCACACATAGCCACAGACTGTGCACCAGTGGATTTATGGTGTGTGAACAACTCGGTTTGTTTTTTATGAGGGGCTTAGACAAACAGTATTTGGAGCCAATTGATCGTTATGCTGTACATTATCCCATTTGCTGGAACACATTTTTCTTTTTGCCAGTAACACTGGCTACAACCTGGCAAAAATGGACAGCGGACCAGACACACACGATCAACAAAACAAAGGAGTTTACACACAAAAATGTATTATTTAAAAAAGACATATTGGAGACAGACTTTTGTCAGTTTTACATTTTTGTCTGCATTTTTTTGGTTTTCACTGCGGTGGCTTTTTGAAAATAAGTTTAATAAGATTTTCTACATATCTTTGTGAGACACTTTGCTGTATTGAGCCAGCACAAAGTGAAAAATGTTGTGAGAATGAGTTGTTTTTCCATTAGGTTTTTACAGTTGAAGCAAGTACATGCATACATGCAAACATACAGTATACCTGTATGGGTGCCAAAAATGCATGTGCACATAAATACTGTGTGAAAGTGTGAAAAGGCTCTTTTTCACATGCATTTGTGTGGAATAACCTATCCAACACGTACATGTGCACACACACACACACACACGCAAACATGTGCTTCTTAGGGCAAGTGCAGTATGTAATGTGGTGCTGGATCAGACAGTGTCCTGTATGGCTGCTGTTAAAGAGTCCCATGGTTGTCTAAGGAGAGCTCAAAATGTCTTGATTTCCACATGTTTCTCAGAGACGAATAGGATTAAGTTCTATAAAACAGGAAAATGGGGTCAAAATGTGTAGCACAGAAGTGCAGTATATTATAAATGTGCATTAACAAAAAGTTTGAGGGTCTTAGTATTTTCACTCTGCCATATGGGTAGTCACAAAAGGAAACCCAAAGTCAGTCAGACTTCATGAAAATAATGTAACATGGACATTGCCAGGGATTCTGTGTCTGTTTATGTATGTTTATGCTAACAGTATACATCGAAAGAAAACAGAATTTGGCATGGTTATGCATGTCAAACTGCTATTCAGTACATTGCTGCAATCACATGGACAGTACACTGACTAACTCAAAGTTTGTTTTTCCAATGACCAGTTACACCGGTTGGAGGAGCACACAAGTCTATGGGAGGAGACACGGGGCAGTAAGATGTAAGGGTGAAGTTACACAGGATGTAGCAAGGCACCAAGTACTTCACCTCCTCCTTAGACTCATCCGCTAATAGATCGCTTTAACAATCTTCAATTTTTCATGATTGCTGTGTCTCAGTGTGAACTTTTATTTCAGCAGTCAAATGAAGGCTGCAATCAAGTCTTACTCCTCATATGATGCATTCTGATAATTGTGTTTCATGAATTTATATGGTGATGGGTTCTTTTTCAGTGAAATGAATGAATGAAATCTAAGTCTTTGTTGTTGTTTTTAATACTATTTGTTTATAGTAGATTGTTTTTTTTATTTGCACTTTTTTATAATACTTCAGCTGTAATCATTGTTCTTCATAGCTTATAGTGTAATGTGGGAATAATCTCATAAATCGTAATTGAACATGTCTGTAACAACAAGCACAGTGAAAAGATGAGAGTTTATAAACTACTAAAATGGTAAATTAAAGGATATTAGCAAAGCAGTAAAACTTGGTGGAAATCATCACTTGCTCATTAAATTTGCTTTAGATGGCTTGTTGTAATCAATAATCGTGAGGGAGTATGTAGTCAGCTGGGCCAGCAGCTTCTTTTGCATAACAATATGCAGATTTAGGGACTACTGTTATTTGGCATGGGAGGAAAATCTGGCAGATCTGCAATTGCAATTGGTTACCGTGCCACAATTTCCCCCCTACTCAGGCACACAAGACGAGAAGGGCTCAAGAGATTTGGAGATCCTCAAAGTAAATAAAAATGAGAAGCAGCAGCCTATCCTACCTCACTGTGCCCATTGTGTCTTCTGACTAAATAAGGAACGAGTGCAATAAAGGACTCATGGCTAATGCATTGGGGGCAGTTAAGGAGGCTTTGGGAAAATTTCAACAAGTTCAGGCTTGTCAGCCTGGCAAATACAGCGTATCATCTAGAGCACGACGATATGGTTTCACCTGCGCGAACACATCAAATTTGATTTCGCTTGGACTATGCTGCTGACCTTACTCGCTGCATTAGCAGGGTTCATCCATCCTTTTCAAACTGTTATACACTCTACCAATGGAGCAGACACCCTTACATCTGACTGGCTTGGCTAATTCAATTAACTCAGCAACATTTGATCAAATAAAAGCCCAAGCCTGGGAGCTTAATTAAATACAAGGGGTTGGGGAAATGCCCATGTGTGTGTACGTGCGTGTGTGTTTTAGTATGCCTGCACCTACACATCTGGGTGAGTATGGGTGTATTTGTGCTTGTCTGCAGTACAAGTGCATGGATGGTGTCTCTCTGCGTGTGTGTGACTGCAGGTGCATGCCTGATTCAGTTTGTGTGTTTATACTTGCAAGGCTGTTTGGGTGTGTGTGTGTGTTTTTATAACTGGTTGCTAGGCAAGGGATGAGATAAAGCGTTTAACTGAGACACAGGAGATTTCCAATGTGCTCTTCCGTTGAGCTGCTGAATACACAATAGGGGGGAGTTCAGCAAAGGTCACATAAACCACTTCTGACTGTTCACTCAATGCTACATGAATATGGATTTGTGTTAGTTTGTTTTGATTTTTTTTTTCCACAAAAATAATTAATTATTCAAAAAACACCTTGCAGCCAAAACAAACAGGCAGCAATGTTCATGCACATGGTAGGGGCATGCATGCCCCAAAGATTTGAACTACCAACTTGACATCAACAAAGATGGGGCACAAGCTCAGGCAGAAGTTAAACTTAATGATTTACGCACATTAATTCACAGTCAGAACGCAAAAACAGAAGCTAATGTTTTGATAAAATGGCCTTCTTTGAGGCTACGCATTTGCATGTGACAGTTTTGTGGATGTCTACTGTGGCAATACAAATAATTATAAAACAAGAAAACATAAGAAATAAATCCAAAGTAAGTCAAAAAAACTAAAGCAAAAAATCTGTATTAACACACAGTGGAATAACATTTAGGCTAACTAGAGTGATGAAACTCCGCTGAAGTCTGAGGTATAGCCAAGTTAGCCTCTGGCAGCATCAATAACTATATGTAATGGCACAAGTTCTGGCTGAAAACTGTGCTTTGTGACGAGTACACAGCCATTCACTGCCTTTCTCCCAAAGAAGACATCTCAACCAATCTCTCCACATTGGAGAGGATGACTCTGGAGGCTGATCCTCCACTTTTGGAAGTCCTTGAAGTGTTGGCTGCAGCACGTAGACAGCAGAAGAGAGAATGGGTGCTTTGACTCCTTTCTATGTCACCAGAGAAGTATAGCTCACAGCACAGTTTCCTGGCATCCTTGCGAACTGAAGCAGCCAGTCCTGGATGGCTGCTGGTTTCAGGGGACCCCCTATAAGGATGCTGGCTTCCCATTCCCTCTTTGACACAGGCAGATGGTGATTGTAGCTGCAGATTTCCAGCCTTTTGTGTTGGAGAAGTTCTGTGTCTGCCTCTAGAAAGTCAGTTGATTGGGACCAGTGCCACCAGCCTTGCTGCAGTCATAGCACAAGAGGAGATCCATATGTTAATTTACCCATCAACAGGTGGACACCCGCAACTCTGGGGGTACACTTGGACATACTTAACACTGACTGAAAGCCTGCACCCTGTTCCTGGTGTTGTATCCTCTGCTCATGCTCCACTTCCGTGCTTGACCAGACTTAGACATTATCTCAACCTCATAGCATCCTCTGCCCAGTGATTAGCTGGTTAGCTTGTGTTGTCTCATCTAGTGTTGCCTGGCAGTGTGTCTTTTCCTATTTTATTAATACTGGTCAGTTGGTGTCATAATGCAGTCATAGGTAGCAGTGGTATAAAGATGAGGGTATGGTTGTAACCAACTAGTTTGTACTACATAAAAATGTTTATAGTTGTTTGGCCACACTCGAAGGCGGGATGAACATTTTTCCAAATTTTTCCTTGAAGGAATTCACAGTGTTGCCCTCGTACAGTGTTGTATGAACGAAAAGTGAAAGAAGTAATTGTATGAAAAATGAAGAAAGAGAAAGAAAGAAGGTCAAATCCTGCTTACTTTCTCACCTCTGCACACCTGGCCAACTGTAACTTGTATTCGATCTGCTCAAAGAGAGCTCAGAGGGCTGTCCAAGCACCAGTAAAAATGAAATTCAGGACATCCTGGACATGTGACTAAAACTCCATTCACTAGGTCAGATAGGACAGGAGAATTTGCTCCAGGCACAGGAAACTCAACAGCATCTGTACAGAGATGGTCGCTGAGACAATTTTCACCAGGAGTGCTTGTATTGGCCCCTTTTTTTCAAGCTCCAAATTACTCACCAGGTGTCAGGGGCCATTTATGGTCACATGACAAATGAAGGATGTTGTTTATGAGGTACGCCTGGAGAAAAAAACACCACATGCCATGTCAGTCTCCTAAAACTTGCAATGAGGCAATGTAATACCTGTCTCTCTGCTGAAAATGGAGAATGAAAAAGATCAGTTCAGACCGGCGGTTGCAAAATCATTCAAGCTTGACTGCCCTTTGTGATGACCATTTCTCAAGAGGCCAGAGAGTAAAAACCACTACCACATAGAGGCACCCTTAGGGGTAGTGGTACACACCCATCCCTACTGCTTGTCAGTACAAAAGTAATTAAAATGGTAACTTGTTGTTGTGTTCAGGTACTGGACCAATTCATTAGATTTCTATTTGTTTCTTGGCTTTAACAACTCATGAACATGTTGCTGCACCTTCAGAGCTAATATAGTTTGCTGCTGCCTGCTGGGATGAAATTGTTAGCAGCAGAATATACTGTACTTTGAAACCATTTTGGAACCATTATTGGTTGCCAACCTCCCCTGCTGCCTGTAAGCAGGCTACTTGCTATACTCTACCTTATTTTCTTGGAAATCATCTGTTTAGCAATTAAAATTTTATTTTCCCAAATGCCATAAGGGAGGAATATCTGCAAGACTAGTCTAGCAGTCATCTGGGACACCAGCTCGGTTCTGCAATATGCCCGTTCACTACTGACTTACAGCATTTATAAAAGAATACCTGCACTGGCTTTTATTGTAGTGATGCGGCAAGTATGCACGGTAGGCAAATCCTGTGGTTGCCTCTGCATGATGGAGCAATTTGTTATCCTGTGTAACTAAGTAGAGGAGGAACACCCCAGCCACCGTCAAGGTTCAGAGTTATATTCCCATTGGTGCCAACAAAAGAACACAGTTTGGCTTGTTACACTGGCCCAGTGGTATGTGCTATCTCCTTACCAATTTGTGTAGAATCAGATTTTGTTTGCAGTTAATTCTTCACTAGTTCCTTTTTACATTTTGTTTATGACGTTCACAGTATTTAAATCTACATAATTAACGGTTAATGAGTTTGTCTTTCCCAAGTTGTTGAGTGCGTTGGTATGTGTAGCATGTATATGTGCCTGTTATTTGATGATCATGATGCAGCTAACACCCCAGTTCTCAGGAGAGCCTCTCCCTCTGCCATTCTCGATTTCTCTTGTTTCTCTTACCTCTTATCTGCCTTTCTGCCTCTCTGTGATCTTGTTCTTCCCTTGCTCCAATCTCTCCTTTCCCTATCCCTCACCCTTTCCCTCTCCCTCTCCCTCTCCCTCTCCTTCTAGGACTTTCTTTCTCTCCTCAGGTGACAGGGTGATGGATTAAGCCCAAATAAACTCGTTCATCTTTCAATTAGAGCCAGTGTTGAGGAGGTGTCAGCCATTATGAAGCTGTCTGGAAGACTGGGAGTGAGGGAGTGATGGAGGGAAGAAGAAAAAAAAAGGGTGAGAGTGAGTTATGGCATTAGTGTGAGAGACAGAGATAGAAAGATATTTGTGAAAGACAGAGTGAGAAAAGAGGCGAGAAAGGAGTAAAGAAAGTGCTGTATGTGTGAGGGAGCAGATCCAACTATTAAAACATCACTCCTGTGCCGCCATCAGAACAGAACTCCCATGCCTGGCGGACCACCCACGGTCTAGCTCCCCACGTCATCACCAGCCCAGCTTGCGCTTTTACGCAACATTGCCTTTCACTGATTTGATTTTTTCCCTCTATTGTTGTCGCTGTTTCTTATGAGTCTGATGAATTTGTTCTGAGTGGCTTAGTCACAGAATTGGAGGGCTGTGGAGTGTGTGTGTGGAAAGGCCCATGCATATAGATGTGGGTGTAAAGGTAAGCACAGATATTTGTCTGCAAATGCGTGTACTTGTTCACACATATTACAGTGTGGGTGCATATATGATCATCATAGTGTATGAACACAGTATTCGTAATCTTATACAATATTGTCTGTGTGTGTGTGGGTGCACGAGAGGGAGAAGACGGTGGTGTTTGAGGAGGCTGTTATGACTTAGTACCCTCGCCTTCATTCTCTCCCAGAAACCAATACTTAGTTGTTGGTATATTTTCATTTTTTCCGTTTTACTTCTTCTTCTTCTTGAAGCGAATATTATGTACTGTAGGCACACAGGGACGAGTTCTAATGAATTTGAATGAGCGTCTCAATTTATTTTCCATGTTTTATTTATTTTTTCAGGGTTTGGGGAGTAAATTGAATCGACAGTGGTGATGCGTGCGCTAGTCAGGAGCAATATAGGGACCTGCTGTTCTGATTAAGTTCCTGTTATGGAGCCGTTCATTATTGATTTCATTTCTCCTCACTTCTCCTCCCTCTCACATTCGCATTTGCTCCATATCTCTTTCTTCTCAGCAGGTCTCTCCCTCTTTCTCCGTGCCTCTTCTTTGCTGCCAGCTCTCATTTAAAAGCAGCAAGTTGTTACTTATAAAACTCTTTAGAATCTACAGAATTATTTTTTGATTCTAATCCTCCTTTAGTATTTTGGTTTTTGGCAACATTGTAATGTGGAAGCTCGCTTTGTTCTCATTGGAGCAAAGTCCTGAATAATTTTGTTCGGCTGTTTCACTCACCCTGGTTTATTTACCAATCAGTTAGATACAGAGCTCAGGCTTTGAGCTGAGTATTATTTGTTGAAACACTAAATCAATTTTCTCTCTGTGCTGTTAAGCGAGTTGTGCTAGAAGGAGGGCTACTGGCATGTTTCTTGAAACAGGAATTTCCACTATATACTGTCAAAAAAACAAATGATTAATATTTTAGATGAATAATCTTTCATCTTACCCATTTCTATTGTGTTCAGCCCGTTGTTCACCTTACCCAATATGTGACAGGAGGACTGGCACCCAAACCACACCCATGTCTCTGAGACTGTAACTAGGCATATTAGTAGTTAGGTTATCCAAAGCATCAAACTAAGCCTTACAAATCTTTATTATTACTATTATTAAATCATGGCCTGTAGATGGGTAACCTCTAAAAACAACATTCTTTAACACTGGAGGAATCCATGTTTACTCAAAAGCATTGTCTGGTTAACGTTACTCAAGTCCAGTTTAAACAAAACAAGTTACACGTGGAATCTCAAAGAGGGCAGAGGTCTGCTGTCATTGACATGCATTCTTTTGTTTAAAACTGTTCTAATGCAGCTTTAGATGCATGTCTTTAAAATTAGGCAAAGCTACAGCCTTGCAGATGCTGCCAGTTTTCATTGTCTTACTTATGGGATAATGCACTTAATGCTCTATATGCTAACATGTTTGCGTGTACACTGGACAGAACCACTTCAGGTCTAATGAGAGTGGATTTTGGCACCAATCCTCTCTACACAAACTGTATTTGATAAGGAGGAGACACATGAGCCAACCATCCAAAAAAGTGTGTAGTCCTTTAGTCCGTGTTATTTTTTTCCCCCTCTGCTTTGTGTGCCAGCTGACCTTCAAAATGTTTTGCATTTCACCATGATGATATCTTATATTCACAGCTAACACTTAAGGGGACTGTAGCTCAGGTAGAGTGGGCCGGCTGTTAATTGTAAGGTTGAGCCTTGGCTCCTTCTGTTAACATGTCAAAGTGAAAATCCTTTTGAGAATGCGGTAGGTTATGAAAAAAAACGAATAGTTAAACGCTAGTTGCTACCTGTCAGACGAACATGTTGCAGAAATAGAAGTATGCTTACAGACACAGTGGCTAACAGGCTTGTAGTTAGAGTGGAATAAGCAAAATACTGGTAATCGAAATGAACGTCACTGAAGAAAACGCAGTGCCCATGAAAAAACAGAGCAAACTGTGCCAGCTAAGATGGGCAACACCACAAATTTGTTTCATGATTTGAAACAATATCACCTATTAGAACACGCAGAAAGTAAAAAATTACCATACCTCAGATTTGTGAAATGTTCTGCTGTTTGTCAAGTGTTTGTCATGTTCTGACTGAATAAGGAATAGTTTAAAACCACAATTAACCACGTGTTTTCTTCAACTTTCCCTCAGGAGCAAAAATCAGCCTTTGAAATTGAAAGAAATAATCATTTGACATTTATCGTGATAATTCTTACTGGAAAACATTGGTCACAAGTACAGATGTGTCTTTCATGAAGTAAGTACACTCTCAAATAAAACCGCATTCCCTGTAAGGAGCCTGCAGTTAAATTTCTCATGTGGAGGATTAAGAAGTGCAGCTTCAGTACAGTAAGAGGTCGGCAGCTGTGTTGAGACTGAGCTATGGTTGGCAAACTGAAAGCCTCTGTCTGCTGGTGTTATTATGACTAACTTCCTATAACCCGACCTCTCGATGAGTCAAGTGCCACCTCACAGAGAACGGAATGCAGTGACAGGTTCCATGGAAAAATGAAGAGGGGAACCTGTTGTTTTAATGAGCGTCTGGCCTTTTCGACTGGCTGGCTTGTTTTGCTTACTGGCAGGGTGGGTGGCAGGCTGGATCACAGACATGTCGACTATAGCATGATGTTGTTTTCTCCCTGGCTAATATTCTCACCTCCTTGGCTCTTTGCTGACTAGTAAATGCTAGCTGCTTGGCCTTTTGGCTGGCTCTCTGGTAAATAAGTTCCTGGATCATATAAAGCAGTCAACAGTAACTATACAATACTCATATTTCAGATAATTTCAGCACCTTATATCAGTCTGATGTGGTTATTTATATAGTTTATTATATGTAGACATTTTTGAGTTAATCTTAAAAGCAAGGTTTTAAATTTAGTTTTGTCTGGCAGCCTCTGTCTGCCTTTTAAAGGAACTACTCTGTCAAAATTCTGGCCTTCTAAATCCAAACTGTGAGAGAGTGAGAGCGGCCTGCTGAAACATCTGTGGTCTTGGCTGGGAATTAATGACTACAGATAGACTGGGATTAAGGATCCTGGATGTGAGCTCTGGGATGGGGGGTGGGGTGGAAAAATTGGCTGGGGCCAGGGGTTGTGAGTTGGGAACAAGGGGTGGGGTGAGGTAGGGGTAAGGATGTGGGTTTGGGAAACTGGGAAAGCTAGAGGACTGGAGTTGAAAGTTCGGGATCGGGTGAGAACCAGACTGAGGGGATTGGGGGGGAGGGATGGACATGGGAAGGGCGCGGCGAGTGTTGGGAAACTGTGCTCTAAGACTGGGACAAAGGCCGTGGTTGAAACTACAGCAAAAGTACCAGACTGCTTCAACAAAAAATCTTAGTCTTTTAGCTGTATTGGGTACTTCTGGCCCAGGTAATAAAGGCAATGTTGAATGGACTTTTATTTAATCACTCAAAATACCCAATACAATGAATTACTAGTGCTAAATCAATATTTTTATAGTGTGGGATTTGGTCTAAGGGAGACTATGAATTAGTTGGGTAAAGTGGCTAAGGAAAAAGATTTGTGTTTCTGTGATGTGGAGACTGTGGTGAAGCACAACTCTGGAGCTAGTTTAAGGTCTACAAATTGAGGTTTGTGTAAGCAGGGTTATGCTGAGTTTTTTTTGTCTCTTTTCGGGACCACAGTGGGAGGCTGATGCCTGCTTTAGCTGAGGCTGTACTGAATAGATAGATAGATTACAGATACATTGGAATACAAAAGAATTTGGACAATACGGAGCACAAGATGACTCAGCCACAGGAATCCCAGAAAACCCACAGTGGTTGGCTGGACTACATAGGGAGAGAGAGACAGTGAGACAGAGGGAGGCAGAGGAAGTGTGTGTGAGAGAGAAATATGAAAACTGAGGAGAAGTAAAGCAGAAAGGGAGTCATGGGAATGTGTCATTGGAAGTAGTAATTGTTGTTTCTGAGAATGAATGGTCTTGACCTTATTTTAGGTTCCCATTCAGGGTTCGACATTAACCCTATGTCAAAGCCCTATGACCAGTGGCCACAAAAAGTTACTTTGTGACCACCAAATACTCCATGTAGGTGGCCACCAAGTTTTATCCCTATACTGCAAGCCTTTGTCAAAGCAACGTTTCCTTCTCACCTTTTAGTTCAACATTCTATCATTCTATCTGCTCGAGGAAGCAAGCGACAGAGAGAGGCAGAGGCATCGGGTCAAAAAAGACTGTGAACTAAGAGACTGAGAGAATATACAATATGTACCATATGTTTACAAATAATTTGAGTTTTCAATTAAAATAAATGATTATAAAAATATATTTTCATTCTGTTAATGCCTTTTCATTAATTGAAGTGTCACAGTCATAGAAAGCTGTGTTAAGTTGCGTTAAATTACCGTTTTTACATAACTTGACATTAGGGCCACCAAAAATGTACTTTGGCCACCAAATTTAGGGGCTTGGTGGCCCGTGGGGCCAGTGCTGAAAAATATTAGCGTCTATCCCTGCCATTAGCAATTCCTTAAAATAAGTATCCCCTGTTAGTCACTAATGAATACAAATAAGTGAAAGATTACAGCCAATAAACAATTCATGCCTAATGTTAAGTGACGTTCTGTCAGATCTGTATCATGTTGACTGAGGCAGTACTAATGTCTTCATCTCAGCAAAACTGTGCATGTGCTTTAAGAAGAAAAAATTAAACTCTGCAGTTGGAACAGTTGTTTTAAGGTAAAGGCTGAATGCCAAAAGAAACATTAGCATCAATGAATATTTCATTACCTACCATGACTAACTGTGATAACTGTACACAGCCAAATTCCACAAATGCAACAGCTGAGAACTGTCCTTGCCTGAGGTTTGAGATATGAGATGTTTGTTTTAAGTGCGCCTGGTCTTACCATTTTTATGCCTTTAAGTTTGTTCATTATTTCATGAACCTTAATTTCAATGTTTTTATAAATGATGTCCATATTTATCTTATAGCATGCTGGTGGGATTGTTTTATGGCACAAAATAGGAAAAGGGTGCAACTCTTCCAGTGCACACAGCTTTTAAAGTTTGTTGCAGTGGCTGATGGTAAAATAGCCAATGCCTACTTGTGGAAGTTAGCATTACTGTGTTATAAAACACAGAAGGTTTGTGGGAAATGTGGTCTTAGTGTTGGAACACCAGCAACGCCATTGGCATAATTCAGGCATTACTGGCCATCTCTAGCAAGGTCTGAAAGTCATTTTACAACAATACCGCAACTAATATGAGATGATATATTAAGGTTTAAATATCCAACATGTCACACTGCTCTTTTTTCTCTTTGGCTCTGTGCTGTTATTGGGGCTGAAATTGCATCTCTGCTCTGGGTATTTTGTTTGTTGTCCTGCCAAGCTGACATGAAGGGATCCAGAAACAGGCCCGGGATCAGCTTGAGGCTTAAGTCCAATATGCTGTACCTCCTCTGCTATTGGGCAGACACAACTGGAAGGAAGTAAAGGGTCAGACGAGAGGAAGTATAGTCCCATGTTTTATGCATAGCATTGCTGGCTGCGTGTCTGCCCGCAGATTTAGAATTGTTTGTGTGAACATTTTGTCTGTTCCTCCACTTATCCATCCCAGAACTCCAAACAAGCACACTACAAATGATTTCTGATAAAGTGGGATATTTCTGTTTACTACTGGCCCATTTCCTCAATATCACAGCTTTATGAGCGAGAGAAGAATACAGAGACAGACTCAAATTATGAGTAAACACTTTGTGTAACTGTGGGTAATGAAATTTTTGGTAGAACGGTACAGGCTTAATTTCATTGAAAGCAGAAATCCTTCTTAAATTAGAAACACTGCCTGTTGTGTCAAAAGTAGATATGAATCACAATAAAATGCCAGAATCATGAAATAATTGAAAAAGTTGAAATAAATGAAATATACTCATTTATTATTTTATTAACAAAGAATATATTCACCCATGATGCCACCAGCAGTGACATACAAGTGAGATATACTGGACTCTGTAGCAGGACTCACACAGGACAAGCAGAGGAGTAGAAAAGTGCTGACTCACCCTTGAGCTCCTGGCATCATGTACCTTCCAAACTTTTGCAGTGTTGCAGTGACCTTGAGCGGCGCAGAGAGGAACGAGCGAGCGAGTGAGCGACTGTGGAAAATGAAGAGTATAAGGGAGAGAGAGCGAGGGACCCCTCCAACCTGCTTCTCGACAGATAATCTGTCAACCCCCCACTGGTCCCCTGACTCATGGTACATGCGGCACACACACACACACACACACACACACACATATGCTACACACTCACAGCCGCCTACTCCTGCAGCACAGCGGAGTGTCTGACAGAGGGGTAGTTGGAGGAGAATGTGCATACCTCCCTCCTCTCCTCCTCCCTCTCAGCTCCATCCATCACACACCACGTTCTTTCTCTATCTTTGACTTCCTGGCATCTCTCTCATACATTATCTTTCATCTCTTTTATAATCATCCTCTCTTTCTTGCTGTGGGTCCCTTGTGCTCGCTCACTCGCTCTTTGTGTCTCCTCCTTCTCTGTGTTTTATTTGTCTTTGCCTAAATCTACTGAGTTAGTGGAGAAGGCAAAAAAAAAGCATAATCAGTGAAAAATGGATACTGTGAAGAACACACACTGGTCTGTAATCTAAGTACAAGCTGGAACACTCTTGATCATATTAGCCCTGTGAAGTGCTGCAGCAAACATGTGAAACAAGGCCTGTCGTGAATGGCAAATCCGAAATTGCGAACAATTGATTAGCCACTCACTGTTCATCAGCACACCTGCACATTTTGTGTCACTCTCTTTCTCTGTGTGATGTGCGTGCGCGCACACACACACACACAGCAGTGTTACTCTGGCAGGCGAGGGAGGGTAGTGGTATCAAGATTTCATTTTACGGGGGAAATGGATACAGCAGTTAACTTGTGTCTTTTTTTTTTTTTTTCTTCTTCTGAGTGGGTAGAGTGCAGAATGAGTCAGTGGGCTGACATTAACTGGCAATCCTGCAAATGCATCGCAAAGACTCCAGATGAGTCACTCCTCACATCAAAGATGATAATTGCACTTACTGACTCAATTACCACATTTGGATTTGAATTATTTTCGTGGAAGTTGTTGCTGAACAAGCTGAAGTGAACAGACATACTGTAGCCACAAAGGCTGGGAGTGACAGAGAGGAAATGGGAGCAATGGGGTTGTTGGGAAGGAATGTGAGAGACGGTAGTAGTAAATGTGTGAGAGAGATGATGCCTCCTCCAGCATGTGCGATCATTTAGACCATTACTGGTCGTATTGTTTGTTCTCGACGTCTTTACTCCTCTCTCGTTCATCTTACTGCCAACTTAATTTCTCTGCCATGTGACGGTTAGATTTATAGACGTGTTCCCCCGCTGAGCCGCCACAGGAGGTGGAGCAGCACAGATGTGATGAAGCACTGTCCAGAATCCAAGAACTACAGTCGATTTCCCAATCTGTGCCAAGAGCCACATGAATGTGGGTGGGGTGATGAGGCTCTTGTTGGTGAAAGCAGCTGAAACTTCTAGAGATGCTCTGACTAAATTCAGTTTAACATCTGTGGTGGGAGATGTCCAGTGGGTGACGATCATCTTCTGGATGGATAAGGGCATGGGGGTTGAGGGGTTATAGATCAGACGGGATAATGCATCTTCACACTGTGTTTGGAGTTTAGTGGTGGTAATGTTAAAGGAGTAGTTCACACACATTATTGTTTGCCATTATTGGCTTGTATCAGTCAAAACACCTGTGAGGTTTGTAATATAACACAAAATGAGTTAGCTTTCATTTTGCTATTCATCAGGAATCTGAAGTAGACTATGTTCTTTTTAGTTTCAAAAATTGTTATAAAATGACTCCAAACAGCTCATGCAGCTCAAGAAATAATTATTGGATGATTTTTTAAACTTTGTCCAAGTTCAAATGACATCACATTTACTGTACAAACCCAGCTATCCTTTCATGACACTCATGTGACTTGGAGTGCTACTGTTACAGCATTTGATAATTAAATTAATCATCCTGTATCGCCTTTCAGTGGGATGTTACCACAATGATATGATCATATTGTGCTGTTCAAAGTTATCATTTCCTGCCAATCAAAAACAATCAAAACTGATTATTGATGTTTTTAAACAGAGGTCTGCCTGACAGAAAGCATAAGGTGGGACACAGTTCATTGCATTGAACACCATTTGGTGTAATTTCTATGTGACTTCTGCTTACGTACCTGCTGTAATGTGATATATATAAAGATATTCTTTGTTATAATATTTTTAATTGTAACGTTATTGCTCAGCGCATCTTGAATGTCAAAATGTATATGTTTGTGTGTGATATCTCAGTACATTTGATGAAAATTAAAGGGTGATACACTGACTGGCATTAGTAATGCCCTCAACATTTTGTGTTGTGATAATACATATATTTTATACATACTTACAATAAAAGATCCTGTTTATTTAAGGTATTTGATATGCCAAAGGTAAATTAAAATTTTATATGCAATTAAGTGGGAAGTGGCTGAGCTTGATGGCTTTCAGATGCACACTTTAGAAACTTGATTTGGCACCATATGAACCAAATAAAATCACCAAACAATTATCCTTTTGTTTTACCCAGAGTAGTCATTTAATTGATTGTATTTCTATCAATAGTACAATGAGAAATGTACAAAATTATACACTGCTCCTGCACTGAGGCAAGTGTAAGTCTGCACACATGATGTGACTTCTGAATTCATCAGATGTCTGACAAAACAAAAGCCATAGCTGTTGCTTAATGAAGCATTTCATTTCCATCATTGTTTCTACACCCCCACAGGATTTCAATGTATCTTTTTACTTGATGTATGTGAAATGCAGCAGAGCACTGTATCCACATCATTTTAGATAGAGGGCTCTGAAGCAGTGCCTCAGTGTTCAGAATGGGCTGGTAATGAGAGTCACAATTTTCTTCTGCACAGAAATAAGTGATGTGTCTGTGCATGTATGCACGTGTATGTGTGTGAGCGCGTGTGCTAATGCTTTGTGTGTGGAACAAAGATAATTGAATGTAAGTGGTGCCTATCAACTGTGGTCGTATTTCTCTGTGGTGTTGAAACCTACGGAGATTTGAAAACTCATTTAGCCATGCCACTTCAAAGAAAAGAAAATATTACGTAAAAACTATACTGGAAGTTGTGGGCACCCTCCCCCTCTTCTGCTGTTGCAGTGTAAAGTGCACAAAAGACCTGGCGTGTGGAAAATGAATTGGGGATGTTGTTTCACTGTATTTTCATGTATTTTAATTGTGTATATACATGCATTCATACACACGAGTGTGCAAACATGTGTCTGCGTATGTGCACTCGTGCTAGTATGCATCTGTTCACATCTTTGTCTGGGATAAGTGCATGTTTGTATTCATGCTAATTAGTGTGTCCATTGAAAAACAGGAAGCTGTTTCCGGTCTGCGAAGATTAAAGGCATTAGAGCTGTGTCCAATATTTCCTCCCTGGTGTGTTACACTGCAGCTTTGCAGGCTTTCACAATGAGATCTCCCCAACAAAGACAGAAAGAAACAGAGAGACAGAATGACTGCTACAGAGTTTCACAGGCTCCATTTCACCATAACATCAGAGTGAAATATAATTGCAGCCAGGTCGGAAGGGGTCCAGTGCAGAGCTCTGCTGAAGGCGTGGAGTCAGGTTATTTGCAATTAATTATGGCAGGCGCAGTACGGCATTTTCACCTGATTTTGCTCAAATTACAGTGCTGCACAAACAGAATATGAACTACTAAACTTTTACTGCAGTTTAAGACTAAAAAGGAATGCAGGGTCTAACAAACCAAACATATGCTTTAGATCAAACTAAACAGGAAAAATAAAATATACGCAATACATAGAGAGTATACACACAACATAAATGTGTGTGTGTGTGTGTGTCTGTGTGTGTGTGTGCTTACTAGGCCAGCAAATGTAATGAGTTGCCAGACTTAAGCCAGATTTAATGAAAAGAAAAGATTGATGCACTCATTTAAATACATTTAATTGATGTAAATATTGTTCTAACATTGTTTTTTAGAACACACATAGTCGGGGTGTTAAATGCCAATGTAAAAATGTAGTTTTTCGGATACTGCTTTAATAGAAATCTTAATGTGATCTAATTGTTAACAGCTACTTTGGGATTACTTCGCTGTCAAATCCCTACATGCAGTTCAACTGTGCAATATACACAATTTAAATTTAATTGGATTTATAATGATCGACTACTTCAATTACCAGTAATTTCAAAATATGGTAAATGCCCTTTGAATATGTTTATGGAAAGTTTAAAAATCTTTGAAAATGAGTACACATTTTAATTGAAATAAATTAACTATGTGCCTACCCCTGACAGACGTTATAGTTTATACTTTTATAAAAGTTGATGGATGAATTATAACATAGCATATTGGCCTGAAGAACTTTTATAATTAAAGTGGAAGGGATCGTATTTTTTCATGCTAACGTGACAGAAGTAGCTGAAGGGGACAACTCTCCAAGTCTAATTAAACAAAGAACCTATTCATAATATGCCATGAAATATTTATTATGTGTGCCAGATACACATTCTCCAAATTTCCCCTCACATTATTACTTGAGAGAGGCACAGCTAAAGACTCTCTCTATTATACCTGTCTGCCCTCGTAGCACAAATCTCTTTTTTTTTTTTTTTTTGGTGTTTCAGTGAATCAGCTTTTGAATGTGATTTTGTTTCTTGCAGCTTTAGCAGCCGCTGATTACTCAAAATGAAGCTTTTTCTCCGGTCTTGTCAAAAAGTGTTTTACTTTGCTTCTTGACTCTTCTGATTCTTAATGATGAAAATGGTTGCCACTTTTTGAAAGGAGGCGGCTGTCATTTAATTTGAGGGTGAAGTTATTTTCCTGCTGCAGACTCTCTGACAGGGCTTCCTGTTCGTCACATATTCAGCGTAAGGATTGGGCCTATGAACAATAAGATTCAGGGGATCTGTCATAAAACAGATTATTTTCCAAACACTTCCTCCTGTAATCAGTAATCGCTGACTCAGTATGGAGTCCTGAACGGTACTGGACGGTAAGTGGAATGTCGTTTCCTTGTTGGATATTAAAACTGGGCGATTAAACGCCACAGCAGGACAAGGACAGTATAACTTAATGGCTCCTTTTTACTGCAGTTGTAAGGTCCTTGCCTCGGCCCCCAGTGAGCAGTATCTTTATATTCAGCAGCAGGGACAGCAGAGAAAGTAAAATATTGTTTTCACAGATTTTTCTTTTAAAGTTAACAAGGGCAATGCATGACATATTTTGTGTTAAGGGAGATGCTGCCACCCCCCACTCAAATTGCCCCTCTCCTGTTAAAAGCCACCGGGGTATGAAGCAGAAGCCGTCACTGTGAGGAATGAAGGCCATTCAGTTAAGCTTGTTGAGTTTAATGGAGCAGGAAGGCTACAGTAGAAGTAATGGCTGAGGGTGAGCTTAGCTACATGCCTGTCAGGTACCACAGGGAGGGGAGAGGAAGGTTATACCCTGCAAGATACTGCTATCTCTTTTACCACTGTTGTTGGTAATGTTTTTCATTGAATTCTGTATTTTCATTGTTTTGGCTTTCTTCCACTGCATATTTAGTTTTTGTGCTATTGCAACTAGGAGATCTATTTCTGCAGAGCAATGAGGATTCTTGACAGCATAGCAGAGCAGTAAAATAAGGTATCGTAGCTGATTCTCATTGTTGGTGGTTGCCTTTATGCTTAAAGGTCAACCGTTAATACCCATCATTACTTGTTTATGTTAAGGCCTTAAATGGTTGCCCCGTTGGCTAATTAAGAGCAGATTGGAGAAAAAGAAGTGCCAAATGATGACATTTTGGCTCCGATAATATGGCAATGGCAGCTAGATGTTGCCTTTAGACACACATGGCTGTGTGATGGTGATGTGGGGCAGGTGTTGCAGTTGTTAATGGTTGGTTTTATGTCCGATGTAGTAGTAGTAGTAGAGTTTGAGCTGCAAGTCTACTGATTGATGGTAGTGCAGGCCTGTATGTGTTCTGTGTAGGCATAATGAGTTTGTTTATTAAAGTAGAGATTACTGTTCTCCTTTTTTGCCTCTCCTCTCCTCTCCTCTGCCAGATGGCTGCTCCTTAATCAAACTCTCGTACCTCAGAGAGGTAAACACATTACGCTGCCCTGATTACACTGACTTGGCGAAGCGTACCACGTGAATGTGTGTGTGTGTGTGTGTGTATGCTTTGCATGTGTGTGACAGCAAGTGTATGTGTATTTGTGTGTATAGAAGAAGTAGGTGGGGGGTGGGGTGCTATTAAAAGTCAGTGCTGTGGGTTATGCTCTTGGGCACCGTCACAGTCCTATTAAGAGCTGCTCCATCTAGGAGGGACACACAAACACACACACACACACACACACACACACACACACACACATATATTCAGACACACAACATGGGTGCAGAAATGATCGCTCAGCATATACGTAGAAAATCACTCATGCTCTTAATCTCTCATTCTCGGACAGTAAACAATCCCCTTGGCCCACTGTAGCTATGGAAACACTTGTGGCCGCAGGCCTCTCATATGGCCGCACTAGTCTGTTCTACACTGTGGTATACTATAGTTATCCCTGCCAAGTACTGAGGCAGGCAGACTGCTGTCATACATTGCTGCAAAAGCCATAAAGGCTCCTGTCATACAATCCAGCAGATCTATAAGCCCCTGGGCTTGATGTCACACAGTAATGTATGTCTAGCTGTGAAAACACTGACTTTGAGGCGAGCCGTGTAACTTGCCTTGGCAGGGGGAACAAAGCAGAATGGGGCTACAGCGCTAATAGTCTGGCACCTCGATAGTATTAGAGGCAAACAGAACGGTTTTCACAGGAATCGGCTGACCGAGTGCCGAGTGGCTGCGGTGTGGCTCCACATTGCTTGGGCTCTGGAAATTCTGAGGGGAGAAAGTGGGAATGTTACATGCTGTTGAGTTATAAAAACAGTCTTAACACTGAGCAAACTTAAGTTGATTTAGTTTTATTGACCTCAGTTTTTTAGGGCAGGCCGTATATTCAAAGGAGAGGGGAAAGTGATTTAGATGCTGAGTGACTGTGCAGCGAATTCTAATGTGAAGGTTATGGAAAGCTGTACTGAGCACAGTACAGTGCTACAGCTGAATGTTGACTGAATGTAGAATGTAGACCTTGACAGTTTCTCTATGGTTTTGTATATATAACCTTAATTTAACCAGGTAGTCTCATTGAGATCAAGATCTCTTTTGCAAGAGAGACCTGAGTACAGAAGAAGAAATAGAACAGTGATAAGACACACAAAAAAAACAGCCAGTCACACGCGAGCACACCAAGTTCAGTATTTACTCATGGCATATCAAGAGGTAGCCAGTCCTGGGATCTGCTCTGATGAACAGTAGTTTTAAATTGAAGAAGAGTTGTGATGTACTGAGGCAGCTTTAGTAGGAGACATAAACAAAAATGATGTTGTGTGTAGTTTTCTTCTTGTTGCTAGTGAGGACCAGCCTACTTTTCATATAGCACACAGTGATGAGTATGATATTTATCTCCTGTAATGCAATGCAGGGCAAAGTGGCAAACTGCATCAAGTTGTTTTAAGGTGGAATGGATTGTCTTACATGTTACTGAAGTGTACAATAAAACCCCAGTTCTTAATTTCACCCACCTTAACATCATAGCAGAACGTACCGTTGGTGTATTACATGCCAGAATTGAGATGGCAGAAACTGAGACTTTGGAACTGTCTCTGACTGTTTCTCTCAGAAGACTTTTACTCTGAGCAGTAATCTGCTATTTTGCAAATTTCCTGTGTGGTTGTAGACTCAGCTGAGTACGATTCAGCGCAACCACTCCATCTTCACAGCTTTCCAAGTGATAGTCTTTGGAGTCTAGTTTGCTAGGTGGAGTATATTTTCAGCGGCAAACAGGTGAAGATCTGGGTGGTGAATGACTGTTTTTCTTAAACCTCTAGAGATGTGATCTAATTTCTGGATTCACGCAAGTACAGTGAACAATGACCAGACATCATACGGCATAGTGTCACAGTCAAGACACAGCCAATCCAAATATTCTTAATAACACAAACATTTCATATTTTATGACTTCACTCAGATAGGATTGGGTGCGGAGGACATTGTACTGATGAAGTCTTTGTTTTGCAGAATGTGGTGCAGAATATCGGGTTGTATCGGGTGTATGTGCCAGAACGTAATGGAGGGTAGCTATTTTGGATATCAAATTAAGCTTCGATCTAGAATAAAATCATTCAACTAGAGTACCACGATGATGTTTTAGCCCATGATGCTACACATAATTAGCAGTGATGATGCTGGCCTTTGATGAGGCCTGATGAGATGTAGTGAAATCCTTCATGCATTATAATTTTTTGTGGTGTGCAACAGCGTAGGCGTTGAGAGAATTAACACTATGAATATGGATGTTGGGTGAGCATCATGAGAGTAAATGTGCTTACTCTATTGATTAAATCTCCCATCAGTCACCTAGCAGCATGGTCCCCATCCTCTCTCTCTCTCTCTCTCTCTCTCCCACATCTCTCTACTCATCTCTGTCAAGGCGGGCTCAGTGGAGTGGTTAAATTGTCCATAGCGCGTAAATGCTCGTTTATAAAAGCCGACAGACGTGGCGGTCGTTTGCTGAAATTAATTACCCCTCGGAGCCACAGCAAGCATGGGCCCTAGTCAGTCAGTCACGGTCCACCACCTCCCGGGCCCCATACCTGCAGAGAGGGAGAGAGAGGGAGTGGGGAAGAGAGCCAGGGAGGATGACATGAGGTTTGCAACAATGAACCTGATTTAAAAGAAAGGGATGAATGCAAATTGAAGAGTCTGAAATATTTTTAGTTGATGCATATGTTTTTTTATAAACAGGAAAACGTGATGGCGCCAAACTGACCCCGAACCTCCAGAAAACAATAGAAGTCTAAGTAATAAGAAAATAAATCTGAAGAAAAACAGTGCAGGCATCTGGGTTATTAATCCAAATTGCAGATTTTTAGCTTTTTTTTTTGTTCAAGCAAAAGATCCATGGAGAGTTTTGCGCTGACACAGCCCAAGACGATAATGTGATGCACACCATAGTGACATCAAACTAATCAGAATGTATTCATCTTCAACCAGTGTAACTTAATGGACTTCAGCACTATCTGATGCAACACTTCTCTAACATTAATAAAAGCTTCATCTCCTGTCTGATTTGCATAATTGTTCAAATGAATAGACTAACGCGCTGTTCTTTTTTCTTTTTTAATAAAGTGATGATTTGTGTTAAAGTGAGCTGTGGCTTGCTGTTGAGTGGAGGGGAGATGAAAGGGGAGGGGAGGGGAGGGAGGAGCGAGCAGAAAGGAGGATAGGAGGAGCGGGATTTGCAAAGGACCTAAGGTGATTTGTCACCATTTTGATTCAGTCATGTAATTAAGCACACAGTGTTGTACAAGGGGTTATTCGTTTGAAGTGATTTTTCATATGGCTTTATGGCCACGGAGACGGTTTAGAATGTGTTTCTCATATTGTGTAACTTAACATCTCCTCCTTCTTGTCTGCCTGTCTCTTTGACTGAGAGATCAACATGTTTCCCCCCCTTTCCTTAATCTGCTTACTCTTGGTGTCCATTACAAACTCTGTGCAACCCATTTCAAATCCATTGATATTGATTTTGGGATCGAAATGACTAATACTTACCAAAAGTTTTGGAATTGGTCCAGTAGATTGCCTCCACTGACATCTGCGAACGGGCTGCAATGGCTGCAATGTAACCCTTGCAGGCAATTGCGCCCGTGAAAAGTGCGTCCACTAAAAGTGCTTGTTTTTGCCAGTGACACGCTCAGACTGTTATTCTAGGTGTCTGACAACATTATGGAAATGATCCCTACAGAGATAGACAGTCTCGCTCAAGGAAAAGTCTCTGAAATCTTGCGAGAGGTTCAGTTGTTGCAGGAAGACGAAAGGATCTTACTCTTTAACATAAAGGTCTATCTCTGCAGGGATCCTTTCCATACTGTTGTCAGACAGTCTAAGCCTGTCACCGGCAAAAACAAGCACTTTTAGTGGACGGATTACATTGCAGCCATTGCAGCCTACTGGACCAGTTCCAAAACGAATGGTTTGGTATGAGTCATTTCGACCCCAAATTTTATAAAAATAAGGCCCAGGTTTAAAAATACCAGAGTTTCCCTTAAAGCTGTGCCCTCCTTATTATCTGATATCTCTCCAGACAGACACTCTGAACAGAGTTTGTGGAAGTCTTTCATCAGGGGAAATTCAGTTCAGTTAGTTTCAGATACTGACCATGTGTGAATCAGGTTGAAGCATGTAGCTTGGATGTGATGTAGATGTTAACACGCTCTTAATGCTAAATTTCCAAAGATACTACTTCTATTTTCATTATGTGTTTGAACTTGAATTCTTCTTATTCGATTTCATGGATGAAAGAAAGCTACAGAAAGCTAACAGTTTACTCTACATTCTCTGCAATCTCTGTGTTTGTATCTCAGGAGACCTGCAAAGAGACAAATTCCCTCATGCTGTGTGTGGCAATTGGATGTAATAGTCCATTTACCACTGTAAATCTGCAGTGTGCAAATACCACAGTGTGTGTGTGTGTGTGTGTGTGTGTGTGTACGTGTGATGCTATCCTGGCCAGTGTTTTCCTTGAAAACCGACCAGAGCAGCTTCTGTAAAATAGGACTATCGTCATCATGACCACTTCTGTTTTCCCAGCTGTATCTGAGCTAAGATGTGAGGCTTTTACGGCTCTTTTTTTTGGCTCAGTGTTTGTTATACATCTGGTGGTCAGCAATGAGAGGAACACATCCCTGAGTCACAGCGTGGCCTTTCCTGCTCCATTTGAAAACTGCTTTGATGACCAGGGGCTTTAAGAACACAGTGTCAATGAAAACACTTTGATATCTTGCTCCAGCTGTCAGTTTTTGTCTGGTATTTTTCAAGCGCTGGACATGGAATAGTGTCCCTCCTTAGAAGAAGGTCCAATTTGCAAAGAAATGCAGATGCAGCACATGCATATTCAGTCTTTCCCAGTCAAGTAGGCAATTAGTGTTTAAGACATAATAGAAGTCTGTTTGATATTAAAATCAATGCAATTAACCAGTGTGTATTTACCACCACCATTATGTCTTGTAACTAGACAAGGTAATTAGGGAGCTTTATTATGGCAGAAGAGTATGGAGTAAGATGTAAAGATTGTGCCTCTCATAATAGGTCTGTACTGTGCAGTTGGAAGAATCAATTCTCTCTCTTTGTTTTCCCAAACTGCAGTGTCAGCAAAATCTTAATTTTTCATGAAAACTTTGGCTTGTGTGCTCCTCATCTATAGTAGACACACACACACACACACACACACACACACACCTGATCTCCCTGTATCCCTCTGTCATTTGGCATTCTACACATAGTGCCATTGAATGAATGTATAACCTTCCTCCACCAAACTGTATAACCGCTCTGACTGCAAAGATTCAGGAATGCACACTCCTTAACTACTAATGCAATATAATCAGTATAGCCTACAGCATATACACAGTATGTGTGTGTGTGTGTGTGTGTGTGTGTATATATATATATACACACATATATGTGTATGTGTGTGTGTAAGTAGGCACCTAACTGTCATGTGATTGATCTTTGTGTGGCATTTAACATAGTCTCATAAAGTGGCTTTGCAACACACTTATAAAATGTATCCTGATTTAAACTGACCACCAGGTTTTACACTGGATGAACACATACACTGGGCAGGACTTCTGACATTTATAATACAGAATATAAGTCCAAATTTTGTCTTTTGCTTTACCTCCACCATATCTGATGTAAGCTGAGCAGCCTTTTACCTGATGACTAACTTCCTGCCTGTACTCCTTTGGGTGGCAGAGAATGTCTGCCACTACTGTTACTGATAATTATGATCATAAAACGTGCCATCACAAGATTAAAGTGTAAAAGCTAGTGGCACTGTATCAACAAAATTCAAGGTTAAACTGTAGTAACTGTTTCCAAAATTTACAAAAATTGATTAGATAAAGTAATATCTGATTAGAGCAACGTAGAGCTAAAGATGACTCTATAAACTGGGTACAAATGACAGCACGTAATGTATGCAGTCCTGAAGACACACTTGTTTCAGTCCGTGGAATAAATAAACTCAATTTGTCACATGGTTAACAAGGCAATACAGTTGAAAATGAAAGTACAAGTGAGTCCAGGCTCGCCTCCAGGCATGATGTTGCTGTTGTGCTGTGTTACAGGGCGTCAGACTGCTGTTTGACACACCAGTGCTGAGGTAAGACAAGACAAGAGTCAAGTAAAACAGTTCTTGATTAGCTGGAAACCTGATTTAAGCAAAAACTGTAGTGACACCACTGTAGTTTCACGGGTTGTAAACTGTGAACACTGTCATCATCAGTGGTGTACACGATGTTTATCCACTTGGAGCAGCATTTATGCTCAGCGTTTATGCATTCTTTGCACTGGTTAATATGTTGTGAGGGGGATGGTGCCGGTTTAATTGCTGTCCGTGCTCCTTATCTTGTCTGGCACGTCCTAATTTGGATCAAACTTCAAAAACACTTGACAAAACGAGGCACCTGGCCTAACTCTATGCTGCTTGTATTTTTAATTTTACACAACAGCCTTCTATATGCTGCATTGGAAGATGCTTTGTTATTAGTATATCTCTGAGCCAAACCATTATTTCGTATTGTATAAGCTGACAGGAGGATGCTATAAAAAATATAGACAAACACGTGGGCATAGTGACAGAAAAACTCGGGCGCACAATAGCACAAAGACAGCGATGTGTTTTTGCAGCGCGGTCTGCAAAAGCAGTTTAATTGCCCACAAGAAATAAAGCCCTTATCTTAGAGGAGGTTTTGTGTTTGCATTCTGTTCTCGTGCCCCTTTTTCTACTGCAGTGAACTTGCATTGTCTGCCAAACCTCGTCTCTTTCACACACACGCACGCACACACACACACACACACACACACACACACACACACACACACACACACACACACACACGCACAGCTGCAGTCAGAGGGCATAGCAGTCTTTTCATGCATGGCTCACTGTGCTTATGTAAGAGCACTACTTAAACCTGGTTACATCACATAACAGGCAGCACTGTGTCAGTGGGTCACTGTGCCACACAACCACTGAACTACATACACACTCTATGATGGGCCCTTCACTGGGCATGTGTGAATGAAGCATCCCTTCATGCAATGAGGCATTCAGGCACACATTTTGGAGGGGCATTCAAGCCTGCGTGCATACATGCATGCATGTATTTGTACGTTTGTATGTTGGTTATGCCAGTTGACTGTGAGATGCTGTATAATAGAAAACGGGATTTAATAATAGCTACGATAAAATGGAAAACATGACTATTATGTTGCTCAGTTTAAGGAATCCAAAGACACCTTTTATTATGGAAAATGTGCCATTGCTGCGCCTAAAGGGTGCCAGTAGGGGGGCCTCTCTGTTTCCAAATTCTACTCCTTGTGTATCCTCTTCTCACCCTTTACCCCAGCTCCTGCCCTTCATACTCCCTCCCCAGATCTGCCTTTCTGCCAGCAGAACAGCCCATCTCTATCTCTCTCTTTTTCTATCAGTTTCTATCTAGCGCGCACACACACACACACACACACACACACACACACACACCCCAGGGCTTGAACGAGGGCAGGACCAACCACTCCCACTGTTCTATAATTCCATGAAAAACACAGAGGGAGAGAGACACAGACAGAAAGAGGAAGAGAGAGAGGGAGGGAGGAGCGAAGCTGCGCTGAAGCCGAGCCCCTCTATGCCTCAGCACGCAGAGTGGAGCAGACGGCAACAGCCACACAAACACACTCTCCTCTCAGTTACATGCACAGTCACACACACGTACCACACACACACACACGCACCGCCACCGCCGCCACCACCACCACCACCACACACACAGTGACGGCTGCCAGGCGCAGTGGGAAGCAAGCCGTCAGGGAGAGAGCTTGAGAGGGATTGCAGAGGGGAAGAGAAGAAAAGGAAAGAGAGTTGGAGGAGGCACCTTGTGGATCAGAAGGGATTTTCCTCTGTGTGAGTGCGCGTCTGGATAAGGCTATCTGCTTCTTCCTGTGCGAGAGGAGTTTCTACCGAGGCTTTTTCTTTTTGCTCATCCTCCACGCCGGGCTCCAGCGATATCTACCTATCTATCCCCGGAGCTTAACAAAAGAGGAAAGGAGAGAGAGAGAGAGAGAGTGAGAAAAAAGGCAGTCACAGCTTCAGCTTCAGACCACCCCCTCTCCTCCTCCTCCTCCTCCTCTTCTCTCTCTGTGGCTCCCCACATCCATTTGTGAGTTCATCGCTGATTTAACTGTCTTGTGAGGATAGAGCAGAGGACAGCGTGTGTTCTCCAGGACACAGCCGAGCTCCCGGTGGGATCAGGGTCTCGTCTGGTGTGTGAGAGAGGGAGGAAGAACAAGACAGGGAAGCGGATACGCAGGAAGAGAGAAAGAGACGGAGAGAGACAAGAGTGAGAGACGCCGGAAAGCAAATTGAGGGGCATGTTCAGGGCAGCAGAGAAGAAGAAGTGAGTCTGATTTTTAGAGCGGAGAGTGCAAGGAACCGGCAACTGGATTCCATCTATTCCTCTCTCCTCCTCCTCATCCTCTTCTTCTTCCCTCTTCTTTTACCCTCTCTCCGTTCTGCTCTTCAGTCCCACCTATTGTTTCCCATATTGCCTCCTACTATTCTTTCATATCTTTTTTTCCTCACCATCCTTCTCCCCCTGCCCCTTTTTTGCTGCCACTCCGGATCCTCTCTGTCTCTCTTTCCAGACCCACGGGAAGAATGGCTTTGTGAGGCTCCCTGTGAGCTCCCAGACAAGTGGACGGACTAAAATCCCAAGTACTATCTTTGCTTCCATCCATCCCTCCCTCCCATTTGTGCGTTTATCACACACACCTCAGTTAAAGCCGAGCGTTCCGTATCTGCATCCTCCACTCTTGGAAACAGTCGTCTGAAGGATCCAGGCCTCGGAGTGATCGTACCCCACCTGCGAGCTTCTATCTCCAGCCTCCAGGACCTTCAACTGGATTCCAGCTACATGGGAAAACGTTTGGAGCAGCAGCCAATGTACCCCCACTACACCTACTACTACCCCCACTATCTCCAGACCAAGGTAGGATGGTCAGCGAGGTTGACCTATTTTACCCCTCTAACTCAAAGGGAATAAACGTGTTTGTGTGTTGCAAATACACATCAGTTTTTCCTCTTGAAACCCTCCTTTTAATTAACTATATCTTCTATTTGCTGTCTCTTTAAATTTCCTTTCCAATCAGCACTAGATCAAGTAATTCCTATCTCAATTCCTATCTCAATCTTGTTCCTCAATCTATGGACCAGGACCAATAAAGGGGTCTGATTGTAGCATATCTGGAGTGAGATTGTGTTTTGCCAAGCCAGGAAAAGACCAAAATGGACTCACTTTAGGTCCTATGGTGAAACTGCTTGAAACAGCTCCGAGATGGAAGCTGAAATTGCCTCGCAAGACAGCTTGCTAAATGGCACCATGTCCCCTCTCCCCCATCTGTCTCTGAGCAGGGAGACACTGGTGTCACTCAGCTGGGGTTTTTCCTTTTCCATCCACACTGAGCGCTTGACCCCATCCTCCCCTCTTCGACCCCACCAGCTCCAAGTTCAAGTTCAGGGCATGAGGCCCACCCTTCCCTCAACCCTTGTTTTCTCTCCTACTTTGTCCCTCTCCTGGCCATACTCACCCACGATGGCATGTTCTAGACGTCATTGATAGAACCTGCTACACTGCTCCGATTACCAAGAGTACAGAAGGTTTTTCCCTTTGTACTTTCAGTTTTATTCCAATTCTCTTACTCACACATAGATACACAGACACAGATCCACACACACAAACACACACGAGATATTTCTCTTATATCTCTGAGTCTTCTACCACCAAGAAGAAGAAAATGGATTACTGAGGCCTGATCGATTGCTCCTGCATCATATCGCCCAGCCCGCCATTCCCTTTGTCTGCTGTGATTCATTTGTTTTTTGTTTTTTCTTTCGTGTGATAGTAAGTGTGAGGAGTTGGCAGGTTTGCTGCAATATTTAGTAAATGTGTACATGTCAGCAGGCAAGAGAGATGGAGAGCGAAGCAAAGATAAAAGCGTAGGAGTGGGATGCTATGAGAATAGAGCGATCATGCTATTGGGTGGACACAGTGTGGGAAGAACAGGTAAGAAAATGATTGCTCCACTGTTAAAAATATGTTGAACCTTGAACCAAACTGTATGATGCATTTGCAGGCCAGTAGAAACACATCTATTGTACAAATGTGGAGTCCTATATACTGTTTTGGAACCAACAACACATTGGTAGAATTGTCTTAATCACGTTTCTTTTCCTACAGCCAATTTACAATCTGATATTTCTATTTTTCTTCTTTAGACAGCTGCATAGTGCACACAAGACATACCTGAGAGCACCCAAATAGCTCTGCATCCCCGCACTTAAATGCTTTTCTTGATTTTTTTAACCAAATGACAAGCTATAAAAGCATAAATATCTTTTGTAATTTTGAAACTACTGACTACAAAGACTGAACACCCTAAAAATAACATCTAAAGCGCATTCACAATTGTTACGATACTACCAATTGACTGCGGAAGTGGATGTCGGGCTGCTTTCAGTTTCTTATTTGAAATGTTCCCACACTGAAGACGCTTTCACTGCTTGTTAACTTTTTATAGCACACGCCTCACTGCCACAAGTTGTGGATAATGTTAGTTTACGACTGTTACTGTACAGATGAAAGCTGGTGGGGATCATATTGAGATCTTATAAAGAAAGAACTGAAATTTTGGAGGGGTTTAATATAGCTGATACTGATTGGCTAAAATATCAATATGTCAGCTCTGGACATCTCTAATTGTTAGGTTGCTTAATATACTAAAAGTATTGATTGACAGGTTACAGTTTTGACATAATTAAACTGTTAAATCTAAGTTTACATTTTTGATGAAAAGATCTTTTCAGTTAAGTTCAGGTCTCACTGATTCAGCTCAGTCAAGTACACGCTGAATAAAATGTAGTATTTTATTCACTGGCTTAAACACATCCACTGTAGCAGCTCTTCAGCTTTAGTTAAAATAAAATTATTATTTCCAATTAACTGCGAGATGCATTTGCAGATGACATGGGCAGATTGTATTTGCAGTGTGTTGACATTACCGGCTTATCTGCTGATCGCGGAGCTGCACACATTTTCATCTGGGAGCTGTCTGATGTTTTTAAGAATGTGCTCAAGATGAACAAACAGAAGCTGAAAAGTGTTTGTTAATGCACATCTGTGATTTGGTTTTAATAAGCAGCATCTCCAATGACGAGCACGCCTTTTTTTTTTCTAATCTGCAGGAGGAAATGCATGTCTGCTACAGGATAATATAAAACGTGTTGGCTCTAAATGTCCTTTCAATGAAAAGAGACTTCAAAGATATGTGTGGTAATTGTCTGTAATATGTTTTTTCACTGAACAGAATGAATTAAAATGACAAAAAACAGTATTAATCTTCTTCATAAATTCCAATTCATGACAAAACATGTTTAGAAAAACATTGACAGCCAGTGTTTTTGGCAGCATTTTCATCATTAATTTTGTGGTTGCATTAATACTGCACATTTAAAATAGTTTTATTTTATAATGAACTTAAAAGGGAATCTTATTTAATTTTCTAGCAGTAACAAAGAAGCAGCGTTTCTAATCAGCCCTGTCTGAATCCAGGAGCATCCAATAAAATTTGCTTTGTGATTTGCGGGTTTATAACACAAGATATTATGCTGCATGCATATGTATGTTAGATTCACGCCTGTCACACCATTTTATGTGTGCAGATGTCACCGTGTCACACTGCTGTCTCTTGTTCTATGATTTATCGCTATCACTTCAAGGTCATCTAATTTCTCTGAAGTATCTGCAACAGGCATCTGGCCCAGCCCATCACTTCATTCCTTACACTCCATCCATCCCGCCATCCCTCCCACCAGCCCTCCCCCCCTCTGCTGTCAAGGTCAAATAAAATTGGATCCTACCTTCTCCAGTGTTCCCTCTCAGCTGTGCCTGCCTGCGTTTGTGTGTGTTTGTGTGTGTGTGTTCGCATATACATCCATACATGAATCAAACCTGCATCTCTATGTCAGCTTTGTATCCGTGTCTGTACATGAGCCTGTAACTTAGTCCGTGTGTGTGAGCGGGAACTGAATATATTTGCTCACTTTTTTGTGTGTAAGTCTTAAGTGCCCGTGTGTACCCTGTGTTAATGTGGGTGTGGGTCTGCGCGTGTGTGGCCTCTGAGCGGTGACTCCCCTGCGTGACCCCTTCGCAGTGCAGCTTGCTGTCATTAAAGCTCTCCGGGTCCCAGAAGAACAGTTCGGTGTGTGTGTGTGTGTGTGTGTGTGTGTGTGTGTGTGTCGGAGCCCCCATAGAATAGCTTAGTTATACATCTATATGGACCTTGACTACAGCCTAGTGTTTGATCTGCCTGTGCTGCTCTCTGACTTCAGATATCAGGAGTATGTGTGTGTGTGTGTGTGTGTGCGCGCGCTTGGGTGTGTGTAAATGTTTGTGGGTGTGAATGTCGGCATGCAGGTGGTTTTCACTTTTCAGACTCTTTTCTTTGTGTACAATGGATGAGCAGACAAAGACTTACCGGTTGTATTTATTGTGTGGTCTCTTTTTAGTTCTTTCTCACACTTTCCACCTCTCTTTCTCTCTCTCTCTCTCTCTCTCTCTCTCCCTCTTTCTCTCTTGCTCACTGATCTGGTTGGAGATGTAAATGGCCTCTTATTAATCTTGATTCCAGAAAGTGGAGGCTCTCCTGTGGAAATCAATTGTGTGTGTATGTGTGTATAGGTGCTGCCTTCACTGCCTTACAATAGCAATCTTTAAACAGACACACTCACAAGCACACACATGCGCCACCTTCACACAAAGGCAGTTATGAAATGACTAGCTTAAACTAACAATGCTTAGCCAGATGACAGAGTGTGTGTGTAAATGTGCAGCTATTAAACAGAGAATTGCTTTTGCTCTGCCTCCATAATGGGCTATAGGTACAGTTAGTGTAAATTAGCAAGGGGCAGGGAGGGACAGCATGCTCTCTTATGCGAGCCTAGTGGCCCTTTATCATGGCTGTAAGGGGGTTTGAGGGGATCAGGGGGAGGGTTAACACTGAAGCGCAGCTGCATCGTTGCATTCTCTGTGTGATTTGTTCAAATTTTACCAGAGGGTATAGCTGGAGTGACAAGTTATAGCTCAAATCTATCATTCTTAAGTACAATCAAGGATTTTCTTAATGGCCTCTGTGAGCTAGTTTTAGTTGGCATATTGTTGTTGCCCGTTCTGTTGCTTAGAGGACCTGATTTAGTAATCTTCACTGAAAGCATTTTCTTTCATTTTGCAGGAAAACCAGTCTGTGAATTCCCTAATTGGAGCAAATGAAAGTGAAAAACAAATTATCGTAGTGATTGTTGCTGTGACTTTCTGAGTGTTTTCCTTTGGTTGGGGATGGAATGTGTGTCGCCACAGCAAATTTCACCGTAATAACAACAAAATCTGACATGTTGCGCTTTTTTTAGAAGTGGAAAAGTGCCATTCAAGACATACATGACTGTGTGATTTTGACAAGGCGAATGCCTTTTTTCACGCCGTCGTCGTCACAATCAGAAATTACATTTGAAAACATTTTTATAAGTTTGATCTGCTAGACACTTCCTTTGATAAATCAGACACTCACCCTTATCTTTAGTTAACAAACTATAACTCTTGTGATACCTTCTAGTTCTAGTACCTTCATTTCTCTTATCTCAAACATGATTTGCTTTACTTTGACTTTGCACCTTTTTCTCTCTATATATGAACGTATACTTTTATATGCATGCACGGTGGTGCCTCTGAATGTAGTAGAGCTTTTCATGTTTTTTAAAATCTTTTTAGCCTCTGATGATGATTGACTGAGGATGTGAATCTTTGATGATAATCGTTAAGAGCAAGATAAGAGGGAAGCTGAAAGGAGAGGGGAAAAAAAGTCACATTATCAACAAGGCGATCCATTAGTTTGCTGCAGATCAGTGTGCTAATATGCTCAGTGGCACACCAGGAGCTTTAATTAGGGTAATGAGAAACAGCATTCAGCTGATATCAAAGTAATGACGCACGCGGACACGCCCGGACATCTAAATAGAATATTCCATCCCTTCAAAAATTTGCTTTTCACGTTCAATTACTCTCTATTATGCGCTAGATAAAATGTGGTCAGTGGTCGGCTTTGCTGCGATGAGTAAACATTGCAAAGGCAGGAGGGAAAGAGGAACACACACAACGTTGAGACACGCATGTGTAAACACAAAGAGGACACGTAAAAAATTGATTATCTCATTCACTGAGCTGTTCTTTCTGTCCTCCCTTTCCTATCACTCCCTTCCTTTAGTCCTTTCTTCCTTCCTTGTTTCCTTCCAAGCTTCTGTTCCTCCTCTTGTCAAACATAAAGTACTTCGCCTTAGCAGAAACTGCGACCATAAATTATGCAGCACACATAACACACACATACAGAAACGGAGTAGTGTGTGTGTGTTTAGTGTGCAAAGTAAACAGAGAGTATAGGGGTTTATAGTGCAGCATGCATTCTGCTCATGCCCTGTTTCTCCTCACACATCTGTCTGCCTGCATCAGTTGCAGTTTTACAACTGACAATATTATCATGTGCTTATTGTTTAAGACCCAGCTATTCTGTTTGGATCACAGCTCTGCTCTTGATAGCATCATATGCAAATGGAGAGAATAGAGAATAGCCTTATGTTGCCTTCTTCTAATGCCCTAACACTCTCACTCCATCCTTTCCCCACTTTTTCTCTGCCTCTCTCTCTCGCTTTTCCTGCCTCTCTCCCACTGTGTTCTGGGCTCTCTCTCTCTCTCTCTCTCTCTCTCTCCCCTACCATCTGTTCAGTTTGCTGGGCCTGGGTAGTTTTTACTGCTTAAAAGGGACTCTCCTAACCACCCATATATGTCCATTTATTATTCTCCGTGGGCTGTTCTATTCTTGTCCCAGTACAGTAGCGAACGCTGACCGGTGCCTCGCTATGTTGAATAGGAGTGAAAAAGCTTCAGTGGGTCAGCGCATGCGTGGAGGGGTGAGGGAGGTTCACCCCTGCCAGTTTTGTAATAGAAAATATGCGGAGGAGGGAGAGAGAAATGAGGATAGAGGAGAACAAGGGATGTGAAGGAGAGTAGAGTGAGATGTATCAGAAAGAGAACAGATGGCGGTAGCAAAAATAATTCAAAAGAAGACAAAAAAAGAGAGAGATGGAGATGCAAAGGAAAATAAAGAGCGTTGCAGTGAAGGAGACAGAAGTTGTAGGCTGGGTCATGGAATAATGGTGCTGCTGCATTTTTAATAGTTGGCCACTTTGTAGCGACCCTTGTCTAATGGATTCTCTGCCTCTTAAAAGCTCCTGTCAGAGCCCTCTACCTCAAACAGTTACTCCACGGAAATTGCTGAGGGCTCCAATAGTCCCCAACACTTCCTGATAGCATGTCCAATGATTTAATGTTGTCTGGCAGCAAACATAATTCCAGTTAGTACGCAGATGTTTTGGCAAATCACGTTTAGAGCTAAATTTACCTACAGGAAGCAGCAACTGAAATACAGAGGGTTTAAAAAGTGTCCAAGACTGGCACTGATATCACAAGTCTTTGAGATGAACAGCTCTGGCCGTCAGTGTACCGCCTGCTAAGTGCCTGGAATAGACTTTATTGGTGGGGTGAAAAGAGCACAACCTCTAGCTGTTAGCTATTGCAAGTGTGTGTAATACACACACTTGCAATTGTGTGTGGCCCCTGGCCACGAAGCTGATCTAGTTTCTGGAGATAAAAGGTGATTCTGTCCAGGTTTTACAAATGCCAGTAACTCTGCATTATATGGATTGTGGCCCTATCATATTCAGCTATACAGTAAATAACGAATGTTTAGGCACCTCACATATATTCATTAACAGAACAGGTTGAAAGATGAATACAGTGTCTAAAATGTTGATATTTAAGTACATGTACTTGATATTCAGGTTTGGGCATCACAGTTTGCGCTTGTGTCCCAGCAGTCTAATACCTCTATCTACATTACAATTTATTGTGTAATGTGTAAGTATAATTTGGGTGTCGCAAATGATCGGACCAAGTTAGACTGAGTGTGTTTCAGTCTGAGCCAGTTGGTGTTGACAGCCTGTATAAACACCACAATGTTTGGTATTTAAGGATGTCTTCTGATCCAGAAGTTGCCCGTCATTCTCATTAAGATTATTTTGAATATGTTTGACTCAATTTACTAAACTTAATTTACTAACGTTCTTATTTTAACCCAAACCATGATCTTTTCCTAAAACCATCCAAGTAGTTTTGGTACTTAAACTTAACCAAACTGCGGCCGCTTCACAACTTTAACCACGTGTTTATCATTGTTACCATGATGACGAAGGTCCGGTACGCCTATATATGTCATTTTGGGAGTCACTGGAAACGACCTATTCTGTTGTTTTTGGAGTCATATCTCCTGCCACCGGTAGGGGCGCTAATTTAGGAAACGCTCCTGTGGGTCCTGAAGTTAGGAATGATCTATGTGGTCGTATGGGTTGGATGACTTGTTGGTTGTCGTCTATATTTACTCAGTTGTTTAACATGTGCTCTTTTCTCAATGTAAAGAATGAAATAATCTGTGTGTATTGGTGTTAAAAGAGGTTATGTGGTGGGATTCTAGTCTATGGTGGTTTCAGTAATCTTAAGGCGTGTTCCTAGATTCATCAGCTGACGTGAGCGCCTTTTTACACCTAACCTGATGACCCATGAAATCACTGTGTCAAGCTGTTTACACAGAATGTGGGCGCTGGACATGAGTCAGGCCGTGCACCACACAGGGGCAGATGTTGTCTGCATTTGTTACACCTACACGCTGTCACATATATGGAGATCCCTCAAATTACACATAAATTGATCCAGTATAATTTGGATGCTTTGTTTTGTTCCTTGATGAATAAAGTATATAAGGTATAATATATTTCATGAAAGCCTGCTATATTATAGTACACATCTAGTTCAGACATCTCTAATGAATTTAGCATTTAATTGGCCAGTCATTTCTTATGCACGTTCATGCATCCATTTTCTAAACTACTTATCCTGTTCAGGGTTGTCGGTGGTAAAAAAAAAAAAACATTTTGGTGAAAATCTATAAAGCTGATGTTTCTATTTTTAACACATAAAGAAATGAAAATTGTGTCTTTCTTTTTGTATGTAAACAAGAAATATAGTAATACTTTGTGTTCACAGACCGAATCTATTTAGGTAATTGAAAATATTCATCTCTAGCACACGATCATTATTTACATACATGCTGAGCACTGAATGCATGATGTCATTATTACTATCAACGTGGGGATTTGGTCGGCACATTTCTTATTCTCACTTTGTGTGAGGTGGTTGGGTGTGGGGGTTTGCGTGTTGGTGGGCGAGTGATCCCTACACCAGGGACCAGGGAGATAATTGAAAGAATAGCCTGAGGGATTTTCCCCCATATGTTGTTCCTTATCCTACTTAGCTGTTGCTTCCTTTTATCTCTCTCTCCTCTCTTTTGCTTTCTCACTCTTCTCCTTGTATCTTTTACTGTGTCTATTCTTGTCTCAGGGCAGTGCAGGTTGAACGTGTTAAGAGAAAATGCCATTTGTGAATACCTTTACACAGTTAGTGTGAATCAATCTGTGACCTTAAACACATTCCATCAATTATGTCATTTACCCATCTGTCTTCAGCTACTTCAGTGTTTTTGCATTTCACTGAATGCCTTTTAACATCCTCCAAAGAAGTGGACCTGTTGAATCCAGCCATTTTTGGAAAGTGTAGAGAGTAATAAGGGTATGATAGCTGTAATAAAGAGAGTCTGACTTTTCAGTGGAGAAAATGTGAAAAAGACTCCACCGATTATCTTTTGCTACATATTGTGGAAGAAAGTCTCAACCAGTTTCTTCAGAGTAGCTGTCATCCCTCGAGGACTCGATGGCATGAGCCCATGAGATTCTTTCTCTGACAGCTGATAGGCCACACCTGGTCTTAGCAAACACAGGTCAGGTGTGGCAACAGCAATGACTAAAGGTGTGTATAATTCTATCTGTACTGTACACAGTGCACGTTCTATTCATTTCACACACTCATTATAGTTTCCTTGACATCTGTTAAGCATTCTCCATTGCAAACTTCAAGATTCACAGTGCATAAGTACAATTACTGTCATATTACAATAGACATATTGTACTAATAATTACTGTAGAAATGACTGTATACACAGGTCAGGGAGTGTACTAGAGCTGACACTTTGGCAGAGCACCACAAACAAAAATCCAGTATTTAAATAAATAAATATTGAATCAGGTGTGGACAGGGAAAAATGTGATTGTAAGGCTTCATTTATCATTTATATCCATCAAGGAGTTACGCCGTAGCTAGTCAAACAATGTAACTCACTTGGCTGTAGGCTCACTTTTCTTCTCCAGGAACGCAGATCTTGCGAAGCCGCCTCCACTGCAAACCTTCAGCTCACCTGTAGCTATCACAGTCTCATATTTATTAATGACACAAGGCGGGCCTTCCCAGCGCCGCACGAATCACAGAGTAAATAAAAGAATGTAAACACGGTTATTGTGGGGGATATAATTAAAGCACCATATGGCCTGAACATGTACAATATATCCGTCTAGTGTTGTGGTGGTGCTATCAGCGGGTGAAATCTGAAGCTGAACTCTTAGTCAAAACTTTAAAACTTCAACAGCTGGACTCCTGTTAACCCCTTGCATCAAATATAAATCTAGCTTGAGCACTTAGGGTTAGATTTAGGCTGTACACGGTGAAATGAAGTCACAGAGCTCATCATTACATCCCTGTATTTTACACAATTTTGCTTTGCTAACACTTTTAAACCTCAAAGCCCATAAAATAAAGTCCTGGTATTTACAGGGATTTCTCACCAAAGTCTTTTCTGGGCCAAATAACTGCAGGACACTAGGATTTTAAGCATGCATGCTTGTGTATCTGTTTGAATGCATGTATTTGTGTGTGCTGAAGACTGAAATGTATGTACTGAAAGACAGCAGCCGGTCTGTAACCGAAAGATAAAATGTGCAGAACGTTTAACAAATACTGGTAGTTTGATCAGTAAAATCCTCAATCCCCCAGGATTCCAGTGAGGCATCCAGCCGATGAGTATCAGATTCAGAACACACTACGTTAATGGTCCCGTACCTTCAACCACCCATTTTGGAGAGGATTAAATCCTCTCTCCATGTGTAGAATTATCCTTCAATGTCAGTGCATACAGTGATTATTTCAGCTCAGCACTAAAACATAACCTCATATTTCCAGTAGAACCACTTGGACATGTGCAAACTGGTTAGATGATGTATCAGAAAACAGATGATAATATGCTTGGCATTGTGTATTTTCCATCTCAAAGATGTGTTTTTTTTTTTTTTTTTAAAGAACTGTTGTATTCTATGTATTTATATTATTTTATTAAAATGTTACCACATGCTCTCATCAGTATTACATAATAAGAGCAAAAATTAGAGAGAAAGCACAGTTCTCTATAAAAGAATTAAAGAATATAAAAATAAAACCCCAGGAAAATATTCATCCCTAGCACATACAGTGCCTTCTCCCCAATACTCCAGTGTCTCACCCTACTGATACTGTCACTTAAAGAATACTTGCAAGCACACAGGATGCATTTTTCTGTATCCAGCAGCACAGTAGGACAGTGTGACAGTGTGAACTCGACCTCTGTACTCTTTTTTTCTCAGCCTGAGAGGAATATATTAAGAAACACAGTTAAACTCTATAAAACTGCCACAGTGTTTGCCCTTGCAGACAGTTTAGCTGGGTTACAGACACGCTCTTGTCCCTGAGCCAGAGGTGGCTGGCCAGGCCAGGCCAGGCCAAACATCTCCTATTCCCTGCTAATGAAATCCTGAATAAAACCCTCCCTGCTCAGCTTGATCCCACAGCCACACACACACAATTGCACAGTACAAAGTACAAACACACAAACACAGACACCCACTCTCCAGGGTTCTGGTACGCATGGAACCCCTGCAGTCCCAGCCGGGGATTATAGTAAAACACTCCTTTTGTTGGGCCCCAGTCAAATTACTTTTCAGAGCTCTTGTGCTTTTATCAAAGCTGTCTACGTAACCATGTGTATGTGCACGTGTGTTTGTATGTGTGTGTGGGCATGCATTTTAAGGCAGTCCAAACATAGGCTGTTGCTGATTGCAGGGAGTACATCCAAAGTGAACGGTCACTAATGACACTTGAAAGTAAGCTGTTTATGTTGCCCTCAGTTTGTGCGTGTGAGAAAGAGATTGCGTGCATGTCTACTCATATGCTGGTGATTTTCTAAAGATAGTATAACACCCAATCACCATGTTGTGTTGTCTGTTGGCAGGCTGGTCTGGCCATTTATGAATAAATACACTGATAAACAAGAACATTACAGTTGCATATCCTGTAGGCCTGCTGCTCCTGCGACCCCGCCCCCTCTGTGAAGAAATTTCCGGGAAGTTCTGCACGACTACTTCAAGGCTGTCCTCACTAGGAGAACAACAGCATTGGTCGTCCAAACGCATAACATAACCTGTTTTCTTGACCGCTGTGAAACCTGAGAAGGTCGAGTGGACTGTTCGGCTTACAAAGTACGTGACTATTGGGGTTAGCGCTTTGCATCCTCCTCCTACTGTACTTTGTTTTAAGCATGAAACTGATCTTTCCCTAACCATAACCAAGTAGTTTTTGTTGCCTAAACATAACCCAAACTTAACCATAGGGGTGACAGAGAAAAATGCTTGTATGTGCCATTTATTGGAACAGTGGTTTGTCTGAAGAGTGACCCTTTTTTGTTTTTTAGGTATGAGGATTTGCTGACTGAATCAGTATACATGGAGTTCAAGGAGACCTATATAATGACTGCCAATGTATAGTCATACGTTCGTTCAATGGATAATTATTTTCTGGGGTACCAACTCTCAGCCTGGGCAATGGCCAACTCAGTTGACTGGGCACAGATTGTTAAGCTACATTCATCTTCTATTCATTCACACTACTGGCTCTCCTAAGAGACTACCAGTCTTTTTCAGAGTTGTGCAAGAGTGTGTTGTGTGCAAGTATGTTTCGGTGTGTGACTGCCCATGTGTGTGTGCGCAGGTTTTGGTTGTTCAAGAGCGTGCTCGTGTGAGATGTGGGTTTGTGCTTTTGCCTGAGACTCAGAGAGATGAGGCGAGGGTGCCAAAGTGAGAGATAAACAGAGACTAACAACGAAGGAGGAGAAGTGAAGCGTGTGCTTGTGCGCCTGTGCACATGTGAACGTGTGTGTCGAGGGTGCAAACTAGCTTTGTAGCTCTCAGTGAAGTGTTGATTTAAGTGGAAGTGGAAGGAGGAGATGGGATAAAAGGCCTGTCTAGATTAGGCTGGCACACACTACTGAGGCGTGCCGTACTGCCTGGCCTTTCAGCGCACTCTGTACTGAGTGTGTGTGTGTGTGTGTGTGTGTGTGTGTGTGTGTGTGTGTGTGTGTGTGTGTGTGTTTGAGACACTACATTGAGGACGGGGTTTGTGTGTGCAACACAGTTACTATGCTGCTGATGTTGGTGCAGCTGTATAATAACGCAGCAGATTAGCAGAGCCACCACAGCCACTATAACAGTACTGAGAACACTAATCACTGTTCTGACATCTCAGCAATATTCTGTGCTGTACATAGTGTATGTTACTACTGTCAAGGGCCATTGTGGAGGGGAAGTATGAAGGTTTTACAGTGTCACCCATCCACAGTTCTTTATGTCCTTTCTGAATGTCCCAGATTCTTTGTCTCTGTGAAGGAGATGGGAAACAGATTACACTGTAGCTGTTGTTTCATCTTTACTTCTTTTAATATACTTATAACCTTGCAGTTTCTGCCAGTAGGAGGCTGAATTACTGCATATTCAAGCTCCCCCACCCAGACACCCCACTGTTTAAAGTCAAAGTAGTCTCCAACAATAATAGTTCATTGGCTAAGTCGCTTGCAGAACTGTCTTTCCATGTTAGTTTCTCTGTGTGTAGGAGACTGACAGTCGAGGGTAAAAATAACATTTAAAGTGGTTTTAAATGCTTGAGGTGTGCTTGATTTAACTTGAACAGACAACATAACGGCTTCAAAAGTGGTAACACTGTTCATAAGATTTGACAAGTCATCCACCCTCTCGCTTTTTCAGATATTGAACATGTATTCCGCTGCTCTTTAAACCTTGGCTAAAGCTCACTTATTATTGGCAAGGTGTTTGTGCAGTAAGGTTTAACAATCATTGGGCCTTTATTATTAACAAAACAGTGCTTAAACCACAGTTGAATGAGTGGGAGTTCATGGGCTGTCACATTTTGGCAGCAAGGTGAGAGTTAACTGAAGGCACTGCTAAATAATAGTTCATAATAATTAAATTTCTTTCGCCTCTGTTCAGCACTGCTCGAACTCTACCACCATACTGTCATTTGTGCTGAACCACTGGCTGAGACTGTCTGGTACATGTGGTACAGCAGCAATCTGTATATTTCATTGATTTAACTTCCTGTTTGAATAATTAAGAACCCCGGGAGGCAGTATCTCCATGTGCATGCATGTTTGCATCCTTGTATGCACGTGTTCAGTTGTCTAGCAGTGTATATAGTGCATAGCTGATGCATTTATAGGTTTAGTATGTGTGTGCACGTGTCGGCATTTGCCGATGCCATGTTGAGGTTCATTAAAACTGACTTTGCATGTTAAGAAGATGTTCCTTATGCAATATGTACTACAGGACATCAGTGCAGGAGTACTGGAGTACATAAAGAGGACTTTCTTATCGAAGCTTGACATTGTTCTTGGACTGTATGTTTGCGTCCCTGGGTGTTTCTGAGGGTTCCTGCTGTCATTTGTGCTGTTTTTGAATTGACCTATGACTCAGGGTGACTGACTCATTCCAACACTACTGAGGTTGGCTGAGCTGCATCGGATTCCCCAAACCATCCTCATACTAACATCACTGTATTTTGTAATCATAAAGTCATTTCCTGTTATTCTATAATGCTGTCTTTATCTCTTCTTCCTGTTGTTATTTAGTTTTGTCCCCTCTACCAAGTATTTGTTCCCAGTGCTTTGAGGTGCTATGACATGGGTTGGCCTTTGCAGAAATATACATAACAAATACATCCCTTATTTTAGAGAAATTCTGAGACAATGTGTTCTAATTAAAATGTAAATAGGTGATCTATTGCCAGAAAGAAATCATCCCTAATGTCTGAATCCTATTTGTTTCATTGAACGCCTGGCACCAGTCGTGGTCCCATCTTCAAATGGATACATCATTTATCATTTAATATATACAGGTTTTATTTTTTCTCCTGGACAAGCAGCAACAGATACATGCAGTTACATAACACATGCTTAGCACCAGATGTATGGACATTGCCACTTTTATAGCTTTAAAATAATCCCATCATCATTTTTACTTTTTGGATAGCTGTGTATCCTGAACCCCCTCTGCCCCTATCACAAAGCAAGTTTGCCTTTCTTCCTTTTACTGATATCCCATTGTTTTACACTTTTGAATGAGCCCTCACTACTGATTCAAGCCTTCTACCAATAACATCAAATTACAAAAGTAAGACACTCAAATACCATTTTAATTAGGGCTGTAAAAACTCTGACACACACATGAACACGTGCAGGCGTAAATGAGATGTACAGCAAGTATAAAATCATGTATACACACACAGACAGACACACGCACGCACATACACACACAGCAACTGTCAACTGCTAGATTAGATGCAGTGGAGGCTCTGAGTACAACAGGAGGAGCATTCAGTGCACCGCTGTGACAGAAAATACTAACTGTCACACTCTTACCAATACCAAGCCTAGAATTATCCTCTCAGTGGTCTCTGTCAGCCCTCCCTGTCTCTCTCAAGAAAAAAACAATGATGTGGGGGACACTCAGCCATTACGGTGGGAGACCCACCTGCATACAAGGCATATAATAACTGAAGATTATCTTTTGTTCTGTGGAGAATAGGAAGAGAATGCTGATGTAACCTGATGATATTGTTTTCAGTCTGACAGATTTAACATGCTGAAACGGCTGAGTTTGCCACCAGTTTCTCCTCCAATATTTGGAGCGTCTTTTTATATATATTATATATTTTTTAAATTTTTTACAATAGTTTTGTGTGGTGCATGCTAAAATGATCACACCGATGACCGAATTTTATGCATTAGTTTTACATTATCTCAGAAGCACCATAGTGGATTAAATACTAAGAAGACAGAGGTGAAACTGCAATCAATCTTCTTATTGCACTGCAGTAAGTTGATCCAAAGGATTATTTTCAAAAAGTCAATGTATTCCACTAATGGATATTTCTTGTTATGGGGTACTGTGACTGTTACTGAGTACTGTCCGGAAACAAATCTGCTTCTACGGGGAGGGGGGTTAAGTTGAGTGGCAGGTACCTGAAATATATATAGCATAACATATCTTTACATAATGACACTGAGATCTCCCCCACTTGAGTCTAAAGCTCAACGCACATTCACAAAGACACTAAAGTGGAGTAGACCCAGGTGGTGTTGGTTACAGTCTGGAGGAGGTGTCTGGTGGATTGTACATCCGCAGAGGATGCTAGGTCAAAAAAGTCAAAGCATAACAGCAGAGGAGGGGTGGAGGAAATAAAGGAGAGGCGCAGAGTGAGGGGGGAGACAAAGGCGCAGATAAGGCAGAGAGGAGAAGAAGGAAAATATAAAGAGCTTCTAAAATAAGCTTCTAAGAGGAGAGTTGTTTGGATCAAAGATCTACTGACTCTACAATCCCCTCCTTATTCAAGTGGGTCCAGCAGAGTCAGTCGCTAATGTACAATGCAAAATTGAACTTTTTCAAATCCTTATGTCACTTTTTCCTTCCTGGATCATATATTCTCTTCAGTATTCGCTCTAATTGCTTAGAGCAAAAACTCAGTCGGAGCTATATTGCTAGGGCGTTCTTAATCTTGCACTTTTTATTATTGTGTGCTCATAGTTTTCTTGCCCATAGCCTATTCACATTCTAGACTGCAAAAATGTAATAATAAATAAAATTATGAAATGATACACTACATAACGTATGAGAAAATGGAGTCAGGCAAGACATCATGTCATTACGCAAGGCTGAAAGACAGATTTCGAAGCTTACAATCTGGACTTCACAACAGTCAATCAGAGACAGGAAGACCAGCTGAATTACAGATTGAGTGGCAAACCCAGACAGAAGGGAAATGGGGCTGACAAAAGTGAAGAGGCAAAACAGAGACAAAGCAAGAGAGGCAGACTCTTCCAAAGTACAGCCACAAGCTGTTGGTCTCAGTCTGCCAACCTAGCTCAACTTCCCAGCCATAGATAAGCTGTTTGTGTGTATGTGTGTGTGTGTGTGTGTGTGTGTGGGTGTGTGTGTGTGTGTGTACATAATTCATAAGCGTAGCCAAATCAAGAGATTATCATGACCAGTGGCACAGTAGAGGAGAGAGGAAGAATGGGAACAGAAGAGAGAAGAAAAAGTAGCTATATGGGGAAACATAGTTAGCAAGGATGTACAAATGCAATTAGAGGTTACAGAGCATGAACTAGTTTATATTCACCCCACACTTACCTGTATGTGTGTAATGTGTTCACATACACATTCCCACAGGCTCCCTGTTTATAACCCTCTACTCCCTCTGTTTCTCTATCTCCTTTCAATGGCTCCCTCCCTCCCTCTTTTACTTTCAAGGAAGGGTAATCCCTCTTGTAGCTAATGTGCTGTGACATTTCATGGTACAATAGGATTTGGGAGACACTATGTATTCTCATGGTGCCGGGGTCTGGCTGATAACCTAGCTGTCTGGGTGATTTTGGACTGCAACAACTCTTGGACTAGTTTTTATCTCACTTTGGAAATCTAATTCTCAAGGTGGAAATGCAGTTCACAATAATACAGACTCTGAGGTGACACTTCGGGGGTTATCGGGAAACCACAGAAACTGCATACGGTCACACAACATCTCAAATTTTAAACAATGTACTATTAATTAGATCTGAATAATAGATTTAATGTGGCATCAACGGCCGTGACAGATTAATGTTTTTCTGAGTGGTGACGCAGGTGACAGCCAATAAAATTATGATTCTGAGTGGTGTATATTATACATACAGCTCTAAATCAAACCAAAACCATATTCTTATTCTGGGTTTTTGGCAAGCTAAGCACTACTCCTGCCTCTAAGGTTTAAGACTGAATTGCACCTATAAATGATAGCCAGTCATAGTTAAGGATCATGGAGTGGCATGTGGGGTTGCCAATTGGATTTCAGTGTTGGCCGGTGCCACCCCAGGCCACGCCCTGGAAATGCCCCTGCAGAATAGTAATACCAAAACACATACAGAAAAGTCAAAAACAAACCTCTTGACCCCATTCATAATCAAGCAGATTCTTAGTTGAAGCAGTAGTTTTTCATCTGCACTTCCCACTGGTCTATTCCATACTATCAGTTACTTATGCCATAATAATAGCACACATAGTTCTCTGTACAATACAACTACATTTTCATCTTTCTTTTGAGGAGTAGCAGAGAGGTTGACGAGGTACTCCTTTTGCCTTGACTTTGTTGATCAAGCAAGTTGTGAATTTAACAACTAACTTATTAATGTAAAAGATAAGTGTTATAGCTGGACACAATGTCTCAATTTTATTTGAAGGTAGAGTCTTGGCGTATATGATATAGATAGCAGGGTTTCCCTTTGGACCAGCTGAAGGCCAAAGTGCTTATCTCACCAGCAGAGCTGATGTGTGAGGATAGGATATGGGGGCGGTAAATGTGCTCATCAGGCACCAATATAATACTGCCAGAGTGCCTTCAGCTGGACAGCGCTTAGTGACGGCAGTGTTGGAAGGGATAAATGTTAAATACTTTGCATGACATTTATTGTGGATTATTCTTTTAGTTTGTCCGAACAAAGCAGGATGTTTAATGGCAATGAATAAGAGCATCGGAAACATACAGACCAATCAAATGAATGAAGGGGAGATTGCTGTCCTCACTTCTTTTTAACTTGACCCCATAAATAAAAGGTCTTTTTGATGAGGATGTGCCAGAACCTTACCCTGAGAGGCATCTTACATGTAGATAAAACTCTGTATACAATTTGCTCTACAACACACAACTGAAGCAGTGTAGACATGACGTCTGCACACGGAGGTATGCACTGGACACATCATTTTGTCTTTTGCCAAAAAATGCATTGTGCTTACACTGATATTATTCGATACACAGTTGTTATAAACACAATTCCTTTAAAGCTCAAATTTAAAACTGTTGAAAGTTAACTATTTTTCAAAGAATGAGAAGAAAATTCTCATTTTCCCCACTGATACCTGTGCAGATTTAAACTACAAAAGGGCTTTGAATGAGTCATGCTGGAACAGAGAGGGCAACATAAATCAGGCTGTTATTGTAATAAAAAATAAGAACAAAATGTGGTTATGAGGCTATCACATGACAATAATGACTTGCTTCATATTATTTCCTGCTATTCCAGCTGTCGTGGAGCTTTGAGTTCTGAAAAGGCAAATTCGATTCACGACCTGTCATTTCCCCCTGCGCCAAGTCAAGCCTTAAATCATCAAATGAATGACTTTAATCCAAGTCATGCACAAGCCCCTGATGCTGCACAGAGCGTCTTCCACAGCTGATTGCAGATTACAACTGAAGTGAGCCGAGTGTTTATCTAGCTAACAACCGTACCAAGGGACTTACGTCTTGTCACTTTGATTTTCCGTAAGATTTGTTTTGAGAGCGTGACAGCGAGCGTGAGACAGATAGAAGCTGAGAAGTGTCACGCCCAGATTCATGAGACGGGGTTGGCAGGCCTGCTATTGCTGTTTTGGCTGACTGTGTTATACCTGGAGGGAACTCAGTGCTGCCGACACTACACTGTAGCCAGTTTAGCTGGAGCACAGCTGCTGAGAGGCTCCCCGAGGTCTGTGTGTATGTGTGTTTCAGGATTAAGCCACAGCACCAATTAAAGCCTCAGACTGTTTTTTAAAGGATAAATTATTAACAGCAGAAGTGACCTCTCTGGTGGCCTTTTCTCCCTCCTCTGCTTTTCTCCTCTCCTCCAACCATCCTCTACTTTCGTCAAATTTCCCTCCATTCCCTCACAACGTCTTCTCTATCTTTGCCTTTCCTTGCTTCTGTTGTTATTCTCTGCAGTCCCTTTTGTTTCACTATTTACCACTCTGTCTTGGATGATGGATGGATAGATGGATGGATTTTTTGAAATGTTTTGATATTTTACTCTTCTATTTTAGAATTTAAACGGAGAACAAGTCTGGTTGTATGCTTTGAGTGTCCCTAAACTTGCAATAAGAAATTTAAACTCTCATCTTATCACCGGGCATAAGGGAAGGAGCGGCAAAGACAGCGATATATTCTATCAGCGAAGCGTATTCAAGAAATATTTTTTTCTGTTTACTCCACTGCCTCTCTCTAACTTGTGTCTGTTCTCTGTGATATTTCTGTTTCAAGATGTGTTTTCCCTCACTGAATACTATTTATGCCTCCAGGATACAGTTGGGCTTGATTGTTGCTCTATGCAGCTGCATTCCCCCTTTTCTCCCTGTGCTCAATAGCAAAAGCATGTTAGCCGGTAATGGATACTTTTAACCTTTTCCAGGTAATTTGATCAGGCCTTTAAATCAATCCAAGCACACACACACTGTCTAGGTAATGATCGGTGAATACGTCGAGTGCTGCTTTCACTGTTCAGCCGTTGTTTTTTTAAATGGGCGAACCATGTCTCTTTCTGATTTGATGAATGGTTCAATACTGGATTCTGAATTATAAATGTGAGCTGCTGTGTATCATCTCTCACAGGGACAAAAGAGGAGTCAGAGTAGAAATGCTTTAGAGACCTAAATGTATTTAACACCGGGGTTACTTCATGCTGCCATTCAGCAAATGGAATTTCCTGTGGAAAATGGTGTGGCATCCCCTCACTATATTATATTGGTCCAGTGGCTTGTCATAATCCAGATGCAATTTGTTTTGGCAGTTGACCGTATTAACATATTGTTGGAGCACAGTGCATACAATATAAATTGTGAGTTTCACTTCAACAGTAAAGTGTATACAATGGAGGTGCATTTCTGAATGAAAGTCGCGAGTGTACAATTATTAGGCCTAACTGGTATCATGTGTGCCTGATTCTTTACTTTGCCTCTCTAGTCTGGCTAGCTGTGTTATGTATTTCTCTTTGCTACATTTTTCTTACATGTTTCTGTCTAATCTTCCACCTGAGAAATAAAAAACGTATAATTTGACTGAGCTCTACCTTTGTTACGATGCCCTATTATGGATTTTCCCTCCAGATATCCTCAGGTCATCATCTGATCTCAGTCAGCGGGCTTGGATTCCGCTCAGTATGTTTTTACCCTCTGAGCTCTTCCTCCCTCCCTCTTACCCCTCCCTCTTCTTCTCTCTTTCCCTGAATATGTGCTCCTCTCAGATTTGATGAAGGAATTTAATTAGAGCAGAGAGAGAAACAAGAAGGAATGAGGGACACAGTGAAGGAAGGAAGCGGAGTAATAATGAATGGTCAGTGACCCTGAGAGCAGACAAGGTAAAGATAAGTGTGTTTAAATCAGACCTGGTCGATGTGAAGGACAGAGGCATATTGAACCTTGTTACTACATTAGATGAGACTATGTGTATAGATGAAACATTGTTTCACCTACAGGTGAAATACCGGTAAGCCCTGAGGTACCCATGCAGGATCATATGAGCTGAATAATCTATTTTCAGACGCCTACAGCACCATCACATTTTTTATAATTTCACATTACGTTTGCTACCATAGCTCAGTGAGATGACCTTAAACAGGAGTTCTTGATTGCACTGTTTTCACATGACTTCCATTAACATAAATGATGTGGAGTAGAATACACCAACCTTGGGTTTGTTTTACAGTGCAGCTCAGCTGTGTCCTGTTGGTGAGTGCCAACACACATGCTACAACTGTAGGGAGATGGATTTGTATTTAGACATTTGCAAAAGAAGTGTTCCCTTTTTACCACTATTTCACTGTAATTACAGCATTGTTACAGAGTATAACTTTCTGGTCATATACTTATACATATAAGTATTTTCCTCATAATAAAAGCTAATAGGCTTATATAGCCTTGGTATCTAGTAGCCAGATAGCAAATTAAGTAAAGTAGCCTAGTTTTTCTTAAGTTTGCTAGCTAATTCTTAGCCACTGTATGGCAATGTCTGTCAGTCAATTGGCCGGTCCACCACTGTGGCCCAGGACTGAAATGACATTAGTTTTTTATATGTCAGCTGTAGCCCTACTTATGTTTAGTGCCAATTATCAAATTTTAGCATACTAACACACCAAACTAAAATGGTGAATATGGTAAACATTATATCTAATTTAAGGTTAATACTGCTGTTACGTTAGCGTTTAGCTCAAAGCACCGCTGTGCTAAACAGCCTCACAGAGCTGCTAGCATGGATCTAGACTCTTAGTTTTGTTGTAACTGACAGGTTTATCTGAATTCATGTTTGAAGTAAGTGGTCTGCTACATGATGTTGAAGGGCATTTTTCCTTTTGTTTTCTTTTATTTGTTTGTGTGTATGTGTTTTATGATACCACCTTGAAAATGTGATGATTCATTTCCAAGGGTTTATCCTGATGCACAATATATTTGAACAGCAATATTAACTGATGTGAGGTAATATAGACTGGCAGTGACCCTAATCTTCTTTTTCATAACTTCCATCTCTGCAAAACACTTTCACAACGCAGAATCTATTCACCAACACCAGATATTATTGCCTGCCTGTTCCAGTAATGTGATAAGTTACCATTCCCATTTCTGTTGCCTCATATGCCCACGTAATATACCGCATGTCACGACCTGTGATGTTGCTACGCTTATAGTGACATTTTAATTGATTCACTACTGAGAGTAGACCCCCACCCCCCCAACATACAAGCACACACACCAGCCAATTGCTATTTTTTCAGTTTGTCATTGTTGCTGTGAGAAGACGAACCCAACACACAACTGTGCGCACCCACACACACAGACACACACACACACGCGCCAATCCCTATCTTTTCAGCTTCTCATTGTTGCCGTGGAGAAACATTATTCTGTCTGCACACTTATTCTATAGTCTCCATTCTTTGACCTGACGCTATGTAAGCATTCTGTTTTATTCTTATGCCCTCTTATTCTGATGGTAATTTGACTGCCTGAAAGGACTGGCAGAGGATTGTTCTGTCTCATTCAACAAAATACGGTAAAAAGTCATTCCTGGGATTAAAAAAAGCTCTAGGTGGATTTCCAGAGCTCTGCTATCGTCTCTGCAGTTGCCCGTCGGCCCCCCGTTCATATGCTAATGAGCCAGAGCTTGATTGTTTCCTCATATTTTAATCTCCTGCACGGTGTCGGAAGGGAGGGGGGGGGACAGCAGATAGAAGCAGTGTGAGTGTACGAGGAAGAGATGAGACGAGAGGAAAAGAGATGATGGACCAGGAAAAGAAGAGAGGGCAGAGGCTGTAGGCAGCTAAGGAATGGAGAGGAGGAGAAAGTTGAAAACGAAAGACGAGGAGACAAAGTTATGTAGGAGGAGGAGGAGGAGGAGAAAAGCAAAGTGTTTGACTGGCACAGTGAAGAGTTGAGGGACATGGGAGGGCAGGATGATATTATTAATATGCAAAGAGGAGACGATAAGATAAAGAGGGATAGAGGCGCTGCAGGAAGATAAGCGGCAGGTAGGAATATACAGTTCACCTTATAAGGAGACATCCAGAGTTCATTAGCAGTAGCAAAGAACTGGAGCTGCTGCTGTGAAAACTCTGAAATCTTCTCTCTTATAAGCAACTCTGCTCTCTTATAGGTCTATATAAAACCAATCACGAATCACAAACCCCCTCTGCTGCCGCTCATAATGCATACTGCAGGGTGGAAACACTGACCAAAGGGCAATGAGAGGAGGAGCGAAAGAGACTTTCTTGAATAAACTTAACGTTTCATTTGCATAAATATACATAATAAAAGAGGTTTGTGCAAAGCTCCTCTTCAATATGCATGTTTTTCCTCCCCTTTTTGTAACTTGCATGCTAGAGGTCATGCAATTAAGAAGGAAGAATGTTGCATATGATTTTTTTTGGAATATACTCATTGGGGTGGGTTTTGAAGTATAATGCAGTGGAATGATTTTCTTGGACGTCACTCAAGAAGGTTTTTTTTTAGGCGGCCGCTTTAGTGTAGTTAGTTACTGGGAGTGTTGCAGACAGCAAAAGCAGCACATATGCAATAAAATAGCTTTAGCAAGGACTTGAATCTTAGCCAATATATGCATAGTATATACTGTATGTTCAACATGAGATATGTGCATTGACAGACCCTTACTTGGCCATCATGCCAGTAAGGACATTTCAACTGAAAAAAATGGAATTTGGTGGTTGTATTTATGGACTAAGACTTTTTATTCTACTCTTTTCTTGTTCTTTTTTGGAAGCACTGTCTTGGCCAGGTATATCTTGCACATACCCGGACATCATCCACTACATTTATTCCATTTTAGCAAGTAGCAGCAGTGGGCGCCTATTTTCTGGCACTTGCAGCTCCAGATCTATTAGCAGAGCAAGAAAATGTCCTTAACATCCATGGGTACATCCCAAGTCTCTTAATTGCATCCATGTTTCCCTCACTTGCGTCCTTTCCTTGCATCTTAGTCCCTCCCACCGGGGATGCATGGAGAGACACAAGGAAACCATGCGAGGAGAGACAAAACAAGCAAATCTGTTTTTAGAGAAATGAGACGTCCTTTCCTCTGAAGCGTCACGTGAAGCGACGTCCGTTTCTGGTGACGGCGGCGGTTTAACAGCTGTAGAGACTTTCAATGGAGTTTGTATCTGCACACGTGCACTGCGCTAATACTATTAAAGGCAAGTTATCACTGGCAGAGCAGCAGTGTTTTCTCTCTGTAGCCTGTTACCTGTTTAACACCTGCACATGAACTGCACTCTGTATTTATACTGTGTACTGTATCCTGTGCTTATATTATTTATTCATTATTTACATCTGTATTTATTGATATTATGATTGTGAATGCATTATTGAATAACTCAGAATATGATTAGGATGTCTTTTGAACATTTGAAATTATGTATTAAAAAAATTTAAATGATGTGACTCAAACCCAACGCTCAGCTATTATCAGCCTCACACGTGACTAAATGGAAATTATGATAAATGATGTAAAAAGTGTTTCTTGCTGACAGACAGACTCTCCTACTCTCTCTGACTTTAATTGTATCCATAATAAAAGTTAATGAGGGAAATAATAGATCATGAAAAGAAAAATCTTTCTAATAAATGACAAAGTTGTTTATGTTTTTTTTGTTGTTCAGACCTAAAATGAACACAGATTTAAATAAATAAATGCAAATAATATATACAACTTGGGAGTAATATGCTTGAGTTTAGTCTGTTATCTGTCTTCACTCGGGTATGACACTCCAGTGATTGTTGTATCAGATCAGTCCGATCAGCTGTAGCGTCCAATCAGTAACTGATATCAAATAAGGGGGCGTGTCAGCTGGTAAAAGTCTTCTGTGAAGGCTTCACTCGTGTATCCTCGCTCATGGCTTCTCAGATATCCCTCCTCTCTCCTCAATCCTTGCTCCTCGAACATGCTAACACCCTCACCCCCACTTGCTTATGTCCCACTTTGTTACATATAGGGCATGCTACTTCCTGCTTTGGTAGTTAAAGTTGGCATTGGACGTAAATCGTAAGGTGCAGAATTGTCTAATAAAAGATCCTGGGCTGGGTGCACCCATATATAACACACAGAAAGGCCCAGAGCCAGTATTCAAACCTTCGACCTGCTTGCTGTAAAGTGATGGTGCAAACTACTGAGCCACCTTCCCACTACTGTCACTTATTTACACTGTTGTTACCTTATATTCAAAATACTTTGAACGTTCTTGTCAAATTAACCTAATGATGTCACTATAATTAGTTTTTTTTAGCTTGTATCAATTCAACACATTCAAAAGCTTGACACTCATACACCATTTGACATGAACCTGTCTTCAACCAGCCTGTTCTTGCGGTGTGCTAAGTGGTTTGAGAATTGACTGCACTTTGACCGAAGATACAAATACATGAAGATGAATTGTACAAACATATTTATGCAATTGAAGCTCTAGAATTACATTGTGTGAACAAATACACACTCATACAGAGTACACCCAAATATAGACAAAGTTGAACAAGCTCATGTTGGTGGGTGGTGTCTATTTCCCACAACCCCACACACAAACACAAACACACACACACACACAGCCTTTACCCCAAGAACAATAGCCTGCAGCCTCATGCAGATTGAAATCAGTCTCTAGTTAAACCTGCCTGTAAACTCACACATAGCCTGCACCTCCTGCACACAGCCGCAGGAATTCGCTGAGGGTTCAGAAACTCACCATAGTCTCTCCATCATCTCCTTGTCTCCCCACCAGGTCAGTCAGCACCAAGCCCAAACTTGATGTCCTCCTGGGATGTTTGTGCAACTTGTTTATGACAGCCCAAGTGTTGTTGGTGCTGTTATTGCTGATGTTAACAAGAGAGATAGAGAGGTAGATGGCTGGAACATGGCGTTCCACTGGGAAGCAACCTAGACGACCTGATCTTCTGAGGAGACCGAGAGAAACAGGGAAGGAGTCGTTTGGGAAGGGAACTGGGAGAGTGACGAGAGAGGAGAGGAAATGAGGGGAGAGGTGAGAGATAAACAAGAAGTCTAGAGAGAATGAGAGTGGAAGTACATGAAATGTAATGGCAGATAGATGAACAGACAGACAGCATACGACTGCAGAATGAAAAATCAGCGTTAGTGTAAGTGGCTTTATCGCATCGCTGGTTCTAAAAACAGGAACAAAAGCTTTATTTTAGGAAGGAACTCTGACAGAATTAGTTTTTATCATGTGAGACAAGGGAAACATTGTGATGAAAATGATTTTACCAGCAGTATTTAATTTAGTATGTATGTCTCAAATACAGTTAAATATACCGCTTTACATTATATCTTTAATTTTAAAAGCCATACAAATGTTGTAGTTTCCTATTACACTAATCTTCTAATGAGAAATGAAATGGGTCATGCACACTATGTTCAACTTTCTGCATTTCTAATTAAAGCTATCTTTTTTCCATTCTGATTGACCTTACAATGATCTTAAATCTAGGCTGATGAAACTTGCAGACACCCCAGTTGAACATGATATCCAGTTACTTCTGCCTCAAAAAAACGCAGAGTGTCTGCAGGTCCTGAAAAGCTCTAAATTACAATAATTATGGCTGTATTGGCTGACACTGTGTATGATTGCATAAAATCAACTCGATTATCAGTGCACTTTATGTAGGGACAAATCTTTTTTTTCCTGGAATTCTAAGCTTCTCATGGAACTGGACTTTGAAATTATTTTATTTAATAACCCTATGGTGTAATTTTCCCAGACATATCATTTACTCTCCAGACTAATCACAGGCTATACCTCTAGCCTACACATTCCTCAACTTGACACTTGGAAACCTGTAAGTATCCTGTATTGGATGTCATTAGGCTTGTCTCCAAGAACGCTATTTATACCTGTACAGAGCATTAACTGAACTTGCTGCAGTCTCCTCTGCTTCCCCTAACATAAATATGCCATTTTTCCTTTATTTTAAACGTTGAAAGTATATCTTTTGTGCTGCAATTGTAACACTCCCACATCTTTCAATCAAACATGGCCTGGACACTACAGTTTTGCAATCAAGTTATTTTTGTAAAATCCTGAAAAGATGATTTGTTCTCTTTTCAAGGTTTCCTACAAAAGCAATAGCCAAGGCTTAATTTAGCTGCTTGTGTAATCTCGAAATGGGGACGGTATATTGGGAGCCATGTTTCCATTCCAATGTATTCATAAGCTCTTCCTTAAACCCTTTCCGCTGCTGTGTTTAGCGGCACAGAGAGTAAGAGAGAATCTCAGTGCTGGACCCAAAAATAGCCTGCATTCTTTCCTCTGTGTTTCAGGAAGCATCAAAAGAGGCCGGAACAACCCGCTCTCCCATGTCCCATCCTCTTTCCCCTTATCCTTTCTCACTCAGTTCTCTTCATCAGCCATCCCTCTTTCACCATCTCTCTATTCTTTTCTCTGCCGCCATCTCTTTTACCGTGTCTCCCCCATCTTTTTATCCCTTCCTTCTTACTTTTCACCCAATGTTCACCCAACTTCTTTTCCTCTACTCTCCTTCTTTTCTACCATCACTTAGTGAGTCTTTCCTTCCCTCCATCTAAAATGGAATCACACTGCACTGAATACGGCTAAGTTTGGGGCTCGTTAATGTCTTCACATACATGCCTATGCGAGGTAGAAACATTGTGTTGCATCATATTAAATTCACATGGAGGAGCATATTGCAAGAGATGAGTCCTTTTAAATGTATATATATATGTGTTTCTGTCTTTCACTTGGTTTGTCTCTGTCTGTCTTTTATCTCTGCATCTCTGTTTTGCAGCAACACACGGACACACACAGAGCCTCAGTAACGAAAATCGCTTTTGCTGAAAATAGCAGGGGAAACCTGACCTTAGCAAGGTCATTGTACTTTTACCGGAACTCTGGATAGAACTGAACTATGGCTGTATGTGTGAATGTGTGTGGAGGGTCAGTTGAAACCCATTTTCAGAGCTTTCCAGGAGCTACTCATTGTTTGGAAAGTAAAGAACTCTTTAGGGACAAGAGGAATATCTATAGACCGTACTTGCAAGTGCGTACATGCATATGAGTTTAGTTGCAGATATCTGAGTGTGTGTGTGTGTGTGTGTGTTCAGTGTGTGTTATGTGTACTAACCTGGCCATGAATAAAGTAGTGAATGGGTAGAGAGCAAGGTCAGTGTTCACAGAATGGGCTGAATGGCAGATGGATGGTAGAAGTTAGATTAAAGGCCCAGTTGCATCGGCATTTAAAATGGACACATTTTGGCAAAAAAAACAAAACAAAACAAAAAAGGCTCATGGGGGCCCAATAGCAAGCCATTTTTACAGTGTTGACCTTTGAGGAAACAGAGAGCCGAAGAATGAATATATATATATATGTATATACTTAGTATAAACTGCACCACAAAAGAGGAATAAGGTGTAGGCAGTTGTCCAAGGTGATGCAAATGATGCTATGATAGCTGCATTGTAGTTTACTGCAAGAAATTGATCACATATTTAAAGATGTGCTTTATACTTTTTTTTTACATTGTCTTAAGAGTAAGTAACATAAATTGTTTCCCTCTGTTGCCTCCATTGCAATTCAGTATCTAGTCAAATGCTCATCAGGTAGTCAGCGGAATGCACATATATGTCAATGTGCAGCAATGTTTTGCGGTGTGTTGCTGTTCACAGGCTCAGCTGTGCATGAAATCTTCAAAAAACCCAGTGACTGTGTTTGCTTTGTGTGACAGTTTGTGTCGCTGCCTCTGAGCCTTTTTCCCACTGCGAGAGCTGCTCCACTGTACTAAGTGTGTCAACAATACCAGCTGAGAGGCAGCCTTCAGTCCACACACTCCGACTGCAGAGTAATCCTTAAAAGAGAGAAACTGGGAGAAAGGGAGGCAGGGAGAAATATAGAGCGAGTATGTGGGAAGTGGAAGGATAGAGGTGAAAGAGCAAGAGATTGAGCGATGGTGGAGTCAAATTTGACAGTGAGCGAGAGAGGGAGAAGAGAGGAGAAAGTGTGGTTGCCAAAGAGAGAGAGATATTTCAGTGTTTCAAAGGATTTCCCTATCACAGTCTCTGACACATTACATACACAGCTCACTATCGGCTCGACCCTGACAGCTGCACAAATTGGCTGAAAGAGGTTTCCTGGGCAAGGCCTTTGATCAGGTGTGTGTGTGTGTGTGTGTTGTGTCAGAGGAGTGAGAGGAAAGAGAGATTTTGTACATTTGTGTCTGGACATCTGAGTGTGTGTGTATGTGTGAGTGAAGAAAGGCTCTTTTCTGCTTCAAATCATGGTGGAATGAAATGAACGTGTATAGATAAGGCTGACAGTGTGTGTGTGTGTGTGTGTGTGTGTGTGTGTGTGAATAAATGCTGCCAGTCTGGTTATGTTTTTGTGTGAGTATATATTGCATCTGCCTGTATTGTATTTGTAAGCATGCCATGTGTGCATTGTGTCTTATCTTAAGCATGTTATAGCTTTTATTCTAGTGATAGTTCTCTTTCAGATGAAGCCCGGTGTCTTTTATTTGTATCTGACACTTCCCATCAAACATGTATCCATGTTATCTTTCAGAGGTGGTCGGTAAACAAACCCATTGTTAAAAGGCTTGTATCGAATCAGCCCTCAACACAGTTCAGGCTTTGAAGCAGTGAGGTTTTCATTATCATGATCACAGACACCATGTGCAAACACACACACGCACTTCTCAGTGCAAGTCACATACTGCTGGGCACTGAGCAGCCTCTCTGGTGGAGTTTGGAGTTTGATGCTTTGCTCAGTGTGTCTGTTTTCTAGCAACTGAAAACCTGTCTTTAATTCCAGAATATGAGAGTTAACCTTTTCTTGTCATTCCTTACATTCATGATGTGGACACATTGTCGTTGTATTTTCAGGAAGTGCTGGTATTTTTTAAGAAGAGCAAGCAGCGTTGCTATAGGGATTATCCTCTGGGAACTATGAATCCTACCGACTTTGGTGATCCTCTGACTTTTACCACTTTTGCCACTAACAGGTTCTTATATTTTGGCTTTTAGCTCAAAGCAGTACAGCCTCGCAGAGCTGCTAGCATGACTGTAGATTCTTACAGCATAGGAATATGGCATTCACATCACAAAGTAATCCACAAAGTAGGAATGTGCGCTTGCATGTATTTGATTGATTTGCTGGATGACGTTGTGTTGCAGCAAAAGTTGAGCCAGGTTCAACTTACAACCCAGCGTTGTTTTGCCGGACCCCCCTGCGTTGGCACCCCCACTGTGTCAATGGACTGGCTTAATTCAAATGAATGAGAGGGCAGCAGTTATTCACGCAGTACTCAACAAAATCGTTGACAGTTTTTCTTGCTAAATGATTTAAATCATTAATTGATTATCGAAATTGTCGGTGATTTCTTTCCTGTCAATTGACTAATTGATTAATAATGAATTGCTTCATCCATTTTAGCCTGGTGACATTTATGCATTTTTCATATTGGTATCGTCAGTAGCTTGCAGACCCAGAGACAATATTTTCTCAGTGAACACAGTATAGAGATATTTTAGAAAAAAATACCAAACAGAAAATGAAAGGAGGAGACACTTGCAATATATAGTAGGATTTGTCACAGCCATTGAAATGAAGTATTACCCAGTGTAGCCTTTTTTCATCTCTGTACTTTGTAATGTTTTTGTTGAAGTGTAAAGGCTCATTCTGGGCTGTTAGTGTACGGCACTGGCCTGTAAACGACACTACTCCACAGGCACCATCTCCTTTTACTGCTCCATGTTTCCTGTGCATGTGTTGAATCCTGTTAGCACAGTCTTTCTGAGCTGCCAGCATGCTTGTGTGTGTGTGTGTGTGTGTGTCAGGAATTGTGTGCCAGTTGAGGGAAGTACAGGTAATGGATTAATATTAGAGCTGGCTCAGGCTCCACATCGTGGTGTGGTGACAACCTGTCATTATTACAAACACCGGTTCACATACACATGCTCACCAGCATTTGCGTACACACGTGCACATACACCCGCCAAATACAGCATACATCCATTCACATGCAATTCCTGTCTCACCTGTCTCCCTCCCTTCCGTCTACTTTCTTTCCCTGTCTCTCTTACTCGTCATTGTGGCACACAGTGGAACTGGTCTGTGATCATCTCAAACTGCAGCAGAGTCTTGAACTTGTTCCATCCAGTTCCCTACAGTGGGACCAATGAGTCAGTGTGGCTGTTTTGCTCCAAACATCAAGGAAGCAGACAGAGTGTTTTGAATGCAGTTGTCATATGAGCCATCTGGCTGGTTTACTTCCTCCAAACTTAACCTAATAGTTTGCCTAAGGCAGTGGGCAGGCAGGGATTGGTGTGCTGCTTTCTGAACCCATCAGTTCAAAACTCTCATTAATCCTCCCCCTTCCTGCCTGCCAGAAATGGTCATCTTATTAAGTCATTTAGTCAGCATTGAGCTGTGTAGTTGGACAGTGGAAAGTGGTCTGGTTTGTGCACCCATAACGGGATGCTTGACAGAAACTTCTTAAAGCACAATAGATGTGCCCAATGCAGTCTTGTGTGGTTTAAGAAAAAGTTGACAGTACCTTGAAGTACAGAGATCAGTGGTATCAAGAAAATGTAATTTGATTCAAGATGATTTCTTTTTATATTTTTGATGAAGTCTGCTTGCATTAGAAAACAAGTTAAATGAACACATTTTAATATTTAGTTTAAGAGTAAATGACCTGTCAGAGACAGCTGATGCAACTTTTACCGTGCGATTCGCAAATACACACGCCACCGACACATCGCACGCTCAGAGCCTTCTGTCCATCAACACTTTGTGAACTTCTTCTTTAACAAAGCTGCCAATGGCTTCAGACATTTCCTGTTCCATGACACGGGAACTCTATAACTTACAGCAGGTCTCTCCAGTCATGATAATGACACTGACATGCATTGCATTGTCATTAAAGCTAACTAAAGCTGGAGAGGTTAAGATGCAGCACAGCCTGTTATTGTTATTGATACAAGCTATCGTTGGTACCATGATCATAATTAGCACTGCTAATTACACATATCCTGCTTCCTTAATTTAATGTGCTTCCTGTTGAATCAAGATATTGATGTGGGATTATTCAAAAGAATGTGAGGTCGGTAGAAAGATGATGTTTTGTTTGATGGGTAGGACTGAGGGGCAGAAATTGAAAATAACTTTTTTTAATTAGGGATTATTATGGCACAGAAAAGGGCAAAAATGTTTCATTGTGTTGTGACCTTTTCCTTTCCTTTTCTCTCGCCATCTCTGCAGCAGTCCTATGCTCCTCCCCCTCCGCCCATGGCTCCGCCCAGCCCCGGGACCACAGGAGGAGGTGGAGGTGGAGGTCACGGAGGAGGGCTAGTGGAGCAGCTTAGTAAGACCAACCTGTACATCAGAGGCCTGCCGCCTGCCACCACCGACCAGGACCTCATCAAACTCTGCCAGCCGTGAGTTCTATTCAATTCTATTCAACTGAATCTGACCCTGTCCTCGCTCTGCAGATGCATCCTTCAGTGCAGCTGAGCTCTGTTCAGTTCAGCTTGTGGTAATTAGTTTTGCGTGAGTCCAACAGCAGCTTATAATGAGTATCAACAGTTTGCTCTTGACCTCTCTGTCCCTCCCTTGTGCTTCCTCAGAGGAAGAAACACAACCCAGCTGGGCCTAACCCATCCGCTCCCTTCTGTACTGGGTCACCTACACACTCATGCTGCACAAGGACAGACGCACACATCTTTAAAAGCTATATTAAAACTGATCTGCAAGATTTGTATTGAAGCTGATGGCATACTCATTATTCACCAGCAGCTATGTTACGTCTGAACAAATTCTGATCCAGTGTTTATTTTAACCCACTGTGCATCAATTGTCATACACAGTTTGTGTTGTAAATGTCCCATTGCTCTCTGTAGAAACACTATAATTCAAAATAGATTGCAAGTTTATTCTTAAAGTTGGGGTAGGCAGTATTTCTTTGGCGTCATTGGGCAAAAATTCTATAATAACCATTCGGCGTATTGTAATTCAAGTGGTCTGAGAGCAAACCTCTACCACTGCCCCTCCTCTTGGCTCTGTTTTCAGGCTTCAGAAAATCTATCCCGTGACGGGAGACTTTGACCAATCATAGGTGATTTCACAGAGATGGTGCGTTCATATTGGCTGAGCTATAAATGCAGATGCATTTCCCTTCCGCACTTCCCTTGTGATAAATTTCCAACACCTCCTTTGCCTACAGCTGCGTATAGCACAAAACAACACGTCCCGGCTCCGCACGGAGCTTCAGGCTCATATGTTTGATGCCATGGTGCTCGTATCAAGGAGTGGCAAAGAGGCATGATGACAAACAGTGGGGAATAACTTTTGAGGGGGGATGGTGGTGTGTGTGTGGTGTGCTAGCCTCTCATCCCGCTGCTGGACGGCGTTGCAGCTGCCTCTGAAGCCTGAGGTGCTCTGCTCTGTGGCTGCGAAGTGCTGGAGGGGTATCTTTGAAAAGACAAGTCGCTCAGAGTGACCGGGGTATCGGTGAGGCTCACGCCGTACAGAGTGAGCCCTATGAGGGATAAGGTTTCGCAGGGGAACCGATTCCTTCTGCTGCCGGTCGAAGTTGTGGGTTTGGTGGGAGGGGCTTAGCGGAGTGATACGAGGCAGCAGAGAGACAGGCGGAAGGTTTTTCATAGGTGCACAGATTTTGCCTACCCCAGCTTTAACCTTGGAAATAGCATTTGACAAAAACAGTCTCACCACAAGGCCCACTATGTAGCTTTCTGGAGCTCGATCTTACTCAGCAGATGGAGTTGTTATTATAAAAAGTCATAAATTATAAAACTAGGAAAGTTGTTTTGTAGTATGTTGTTTCCTGCCATGTTGGACACAAACAGGACATAGACAAGGGTGAGAATTTTCTGTGGTATAATTACAAAATGGAACTTTGAACGAAGCCAACTAAAAGCTATGAGCTGATTATATTTTTCTTAATAGAGTTTTAACACATCTTATCCAACTGGATTGATTTTATTCAGTTCACAAATTTCAATACCAATACTTGGCATTAAATGACTTGGATAGGAATTGTGGGCAGAAATACTTGATTGAGACCTTGTAATAACATTCCTTGTAACAGTTTGGAAACCAGTTTTACACCAAAGGGTGTGAGAAGGTCAGTGCTAATGGCGCATTTCCGCTAACATGCTGATATAACACTAGAAGACAGATTACCCTCACAGCAATATAGCTGAGCGTATCTGTTCTTCTTAATATACTGGTGAATGATGTGGTTATCGGGATTATTCCTTGACTGTAGTGACTTCAGCTGTTTGGCACTTCACATCCTGTTCTCTTCCTTCATTCTAAAAGTGGATCCTGCACATTTCATTCCCAAGTGTCCCCATGTGGACAAACAGTCAACACAGAATGTAATGCAAACGATAAACCAGCTCCTCCGAGAGAGGGTCTTGTTTACCTAGAGCTATTTCCTGATATTGTCAAATGTAATTGGAGAATGATATATTGAGCTAAATATTCTGCAGGTAAGGGCTTTAAATGATGTCATAAACATTTCTAATTGACCTAATTGATTTTGGAATAAAGAAAAAGGGCGATAAAGATAAAATGTGAACACACACACACACCCACACCACCACACCATACCTTGCCCTTCTGCGAGTCAGCTGCAGTTCAAGCCTGTTGTATTTCAGCTTAGCCCTGGAGGCGTTCTGGAGAAACAGGGTGAAAAATGGGGGCCAATAAAAGTTTCATTAGAGGCCCAGTCAGTTTGCCAAGTGGCCAGTAACATTTAGGAAAGGTCAGTGGGGGAGGGGGGTCTGTGTGTGCTGTTGGGCAGCAGTCTTAGCCCTGGCTCTCCAAATCTCTCCGGATTTCGGAAATAGACTGACTTTCCTGTCACTCACTGAAATGACATGCAGGCATGCGGGCATGCAAACACACACAAACAGGCATTTCATTCATGCACACAGTTAGAATGAATAACGGAAGGACAGTCCCTTGACACTGACACACACAGACATACACGCAGTCTTTCAAATCAATGTCATCCTCATCCTTATTGTTACCAAGCATGGTTTTTTTTGTGCGCCAGCTCTCCCACCAGCACTGTCCTCTCCCTTCCCCATTCTGTCATCCTCCTTGTTTCCTCCCTCCATCCTTCTCTCTCCGCCCCCCTCCCTCCCCTTTCTCTCTCTCTCTGTCGCTGTCTCTGTGCCAGTTCTCAGAGTGTCAGTGAAAAGTGCTGTTGTCAGCTGACATTTCCAATCACTCCCCCGGTTGCCCAAACTATGGACACACTTTTAACGTCTGGGGACAGAGCAGAACGTGAGCAGAATCTAAAGCGGAGGACAAGGGCAATTTTTCTCTCTCGCGCTTTCACTCACACTTGTTGTCTTTCTGTCTCTCTCTCATGCTCTCCACTGATTCACTACTCTTATCTGTCTGTCTGTCTGTCTGTCTGTCTGTCTGTCTATCTATCTATCTATCTATCTATGTCTGCTAGTCCCTACTGTTGTATGAGGACAGAGGCGCTTTAACCACTCAAAGCCACTCACAAGTGAAATCACCGAAGAAGAATATAAAACACTGAATGAGTTCACAATCTCTCGTTAATCGTCAGCAGCTGAGTTCGAAAAACCACGAAATCTTGCTATAAAAATTGTAGCATGGCTCATGGAGATTTGAAGAGCTTCACACGAATGTTCTTGATGTGTTGGTAGCACTTGATTGATATGAAACCTGAACCCTAGAAATGTCTTTCCGTCCTGGAATGTATTATCTAATATTTCAAAGACAGATTCCATCTTTAATTATCTTACTGTTTAATGAGCAAAACTCTGTGGACAAGAATTGATTTAAGTACTGCTTAAAACTTTTTTCTTGAATAGGAGCAGTAATATTGTTGGTAGGTGACTTTTTTCTATGGAGTGACACATATCTGAAACACTGGTACATCTGGTACACTCTTACTCACAGTGACAGTTTCCTTTATTTATATCCCCTTTAAGTAGGTTGGGAAAAACTCTCAAGAATGGGATGATGGAAAAAGAAGGTTAAAAAAAGAGCAAAGCCGCTACTTGCCAGTGGGCAAATGACAAGACGGCAAACATTACAAACACTGTAAACAGTGTAGTATGACACTGT
>LKNJ01000481.1:0-40000 GCA_002120245.1 Maccullochella peelii | reverse complement strand
GTCTTCAGTGTCTCTTTTTATCTTTTGACTGACTGCGCTCCCTCTCCTCGTCTATTTCTCATTCCTCGGAGTCTCTCTCCCCCTCCCTCCACTTTTTTCACCCTCTCGGCTCGTAACCTCCCACACTGTATCTTCCTCTGGTTTCTCTATCGTTTCGGTCTCCCTCCTACTTGTCTTCCTCTTTTTTTGACTAAAAAGGAAGAGGGAACATACTTCCATTCCTCACCTGTGACCATCAGCCAGTCAGTCAGCCAGCTTGTCAGTCTGTCAATCTGTTTGATAGTCACTCAGCCAGCCAGTCAGTCATTGTGCAGCAGTGTTAAAACATTAATTAAAAAGTCTCATCCACAGAGCCAGGCACTGATCCAGGCTGATCTCAGCGATCCAAGCTTTCTGTCTCAGTCTTTTTCTCCCTCTCCCCTCCTCTCTGTCTCTGTTTTCCTCTCCCTTTCTCTCTCTTTTCTCTCCTCATACCGTCTCAGCCTCTTTCTCAGTTTTCTGTCTGTTTCTCAATCCTGTCTTTCCTGGAGGATTGAAAGACCTGGGCTGATAAGATACATTATTAACTTCTTTCTGAGAACAGAGAGCTGGAGAATAGAAGTGGGATGGAGGGGGAAATAAGGGAAGAAGACAAAGAGAGAGGCAGAGGTGTCAAACGTACGAAAGAGAATAAGGTAGCGAAACGGACAGGAGACATTAAAAGTTGGCAGAGGGAACAGATAGAAAGAGGTATGGAGGGTTTCTGTCTCTCTTATAGGCCCTCCAAGCAGGACTGGGTCCCATACAGATGTCTGGTTATCATCATCATTCATGAGACTGTACTGTCGGTGTTCTGAGGCCTACGGGGAGATTTGAAACAGATAAGGACCGAATGGATAGATAAAAGCATAGATAGAAAATTTAACTGTGATAAGGTGGAGTCTCTTGCAGACACCCCAAGAAACTGTGATATGGTCAGACTTCAATTTTGTGTGCCAATTCTATTTTATTTCATTGATTAATTTTATCCTCCTGGATTCAAACTTTGTGAAAACATCTAGAGTTGCACCTAAAAATATTGTTTCAGAGGAGGTAACATTTCTTAAATTTCAATCCTAACATGCTGATGTTTAACAGGAACAGTGTTTACCATATTCACCATCTCAGTTTAGCATGTTAGCATGCTAACATTTGCTAATTTGCACTAAACACAAAACAAGGCTGCATTAGTTTTGCAGTTATTGTGTCACAAACCAAGGTATTGGACAAATAAAATTTTTTTTCCTGATGATGGCACTAGATTAAATGTTAATGTAATTACAATTCATCGTGAGTGGAACATGAATATATGTACCATCCAATAGTTGTCAAAACACTTCACTCAAATCCACAAATGTGAACCTCATGGTGGTGCTAGATGAAACATCAGGGGATCACTAAATTCATTAATATTCATCCTCTGGGGACCATGAATGTCTGTAAAACATATCTTGACAATCCATCAATTAGTTGTTGAAATATTTCAGTCTGGACCAAAGTAGTGGACTGACAGACTGTCATTGCCACTCTAGAGCCATGCAGCATGGCTAAATATTTGTTTGCATAAGACTCAAAGGACAACCAATATTGCTCCAGATGTTAAAATTAGCCAAAGTGATCCAACAGCTAATCAGAATGTTTCATTGTTGTTTTTACAGATATGGGAAGATTGTGTCAACAAAGGCCATCCTGGACAAGAACACCAATCAATGCAAAGGTGAGTGAGAATCCATTGACTTGATCCAGTGTGGTTATCTGTTGCTTTGCAAAGTCACCCTATACTTCATGAACTCAGATCTTCATATGGAATTTGAGTCTGGAAAACATCAGCTGAGAAATGAATAAACTTGGCAGCCAATCAGTGCACTATGAGGAGTGGTTTCATTTTAATATATCCCTTCCTCTTGAACTTGTTTGCACCTCAAATTAATCAATGCTCAAAAGCTTTTACAACGGTCTAAAATGTCTGTCAACAGACAGTGTGACGTCAAAGTAAAGTAAATTACTTCAAGTTGTGCGAGCCACCCAGTGCGCTGTTGCAAGTCCATGTGATTGTCTTGTGTGTTTGGCTATGTGGTAAGGGTGTGTGTTATTACACTGTATACAACACAAGAGTATTGACTGCCATAATGAGCATGTCATTCTTTAATCTATCTAAATGATGCACTGCTAGAATACCTTTATTTGGTTTAGGGTGCAATTTCAGGATTGCACCCTAATGACACTCAGAGCTAAGCAGCTTTTGAAAGCAAGATGTTGCCATTGTTGTCACTGGCCAAATCAAAACGGAGAACACCATACAATAGCCACAATTGGTTTCAAATAGTCTCTGTGGTGAATGAGGCTCACTCAAGTGTCTTCTGATGAGGGTCTGCTTGATTGTTGGAGTGGTCTGAACAAAGCACTAATCAATATGATTGTAGTCGTCTGCTTTTGAAGAGGCACACAAGAGCATGTGTTCAGCATGATTGCTGCTCATCTGCCAGGGCTGTACTCAAAGGTACACTGACATGGTTTAGGACAACAGCACAAATGCCCTGTAATCAGCGCATCAGCTTCAGTAGTATGAGTGAAGGCAAAGCCAGTCTGATTGATACCAATGGCAGAGCTGTTAATGCAAATTCTAAGACTTAATCTGCTGTGATTACTTAAAATAAAATATTTTGAGTAAATGATTGCAGTCCCTCCTGTCTTAACATTATAATGGGAAAACCAAATGTCATTGAATCTCCCCTGAAAACTTTTTTACTTCAGTTATTATCTTGGATCTTTCTAATTGGCCAGTTATATAAATCTTACAAACTTCATCATTCCACTACCTGCTTTGGCATCACATAATCAAATATGGCTTTGAGCTCTGAAAGCATATTGAAATGCCTGTCCTGACATCATTACAGCATAGCCGACAGGAAGGCAGAACATTCTATAAACCCAGTAATAATTATCAGTTGTTCTTCCATTTTCTCAACTGATTAAATTTTTTCATTGGTGTTACTTGAATGGAGTTTTAAAAACCTGATTCATTATAGCCTCAGTGCTCCAGTTCATGATTATTATGTTTGACAATTATGGCTTCATGCTTCTTTTCAGTATGATTTACAAATGGAAAATAATGTCTGTTTTATTTAAGATCACATTACATCTAAAAAGGCCAAGTGGTGATATTCTTTAATTTTCTTATTGTTAAGAAATACTATGAAAAGACCACCAACGCATTGATCCTACTAACAAGTATTACCTGTGTAGCCAATGCGTGATATAATGTTTTCCTCTGTGCCATAGAGCTCCTTTGTTGTCCAAAAACTATTAAAAACACATCAGTGAGCCACACCTTTGCACTGGGTGACATGTTCCTTCATTACCATGGACATGGGCACTGTGGTTTGCTTTGAGTCAATCCCGCATAGTTATACCAGCAAATACACTATTTACTCCTGTTTGAGAAACATTTGCTAAAAACTACAGTTCCCAGCTGTTTGAGGCAATTACTTTTTAAAACATTAAACAATGTATTTATGACCTGTTTTTAAAGAATTACATCTTTAATAAGAATGAATAGACTTAGGGCTAAGAGCTACAGACAGGGTAGTGAAGTTGACTATTATTTGGTTTTGGTCTTCTCATGGTATGTTTTTGACAATAAGAAATATATAAAATAACGCCTGCTTTAAGCCCAAAATATACCTTCTGTATCCGCATGACTGCGAGAGCTTAAACTTTGTCATCTGCCCTATGTCTGTGAATTTCTGCGTGGACTATGCATGTGCAGCCCAGAATTTATGACAGTGTGGACCATACACACTGAAAAAGTATAATTTAGTATAAAGAGAACTGCCTGTGTGTCTGCTGTCCATGTTCACGTCTCTTGGATTTCTGTCCGAAATCAGATAAATATTTGCTGACAATACAAATAATTCAAGTAGAAAGACATGACTGAATGACTGATTTAACACTCAGCAAGTCATCAGATGTTTTGCAACATCAGTTAATGGCTCCAGGCTCAAGAAGCAAGTTGACATCCTGGTTTAATCACATTCAGTCACATTTTGTGGGCTAACGTGGGTGAACTCAGAATCAATATAGAGCAAAGGTTTGAATGTGTAGCTGGAGGAGTCACCTGTGATGGCATGCAGTTGCAAGAATGAGCTGTTGTATGTGTGCACATAAATCATATGTTAGAGTCAAATACAGATTAGCTAAGGACAAAAGGTAAAAAAATCTCAAAGGTAGCTGTGCTCCTGGGTGATGTACCTTTTCTAAAGAGAAGAGTAGCTTCAAAGACAAGTATATGGGAGTAACACGTGATTTTCTTTTCTTTTTTTATACAAATTCTTGAAAAACTGATTTAAAAAATCAATAATCAAAAAACTGTGAAAATTACTCTTTGCATCTGAAACACCCTTGTAGAAGAGACTCAACTTTTAGTTGTATGAGTGCATAAGTTCCAGGTGAAAGCATTAAAAAAAAATCTGGGTTTCTTTTTTTGTGAAAGCAATGAGCCTGTGTCTGGCACTATACTCTATGCTCCAGACAAGGCCTTTATGAATGCTAAACATTAGAGAGACTTTTTCAAATTGCTAACCGATACATGCAGCAATACATTTATAGTTTTTATGTATTGCAGAAAATACCCAGAATGCTACAGCTTTTGCTGCTGCAGCTGTAGCAGCATAAGCGATTTTTACAGGCTGTGGCGCTCATCAGCAATTTCACTGCTTGTGATGTAGACTTCATACATCTCTTAGCCAGTTGTTAACTCACAATGAAGGAGTTTCATTATCAGTCAGCCATTAGAATGCCTTACAACCGGATAAGTGTTGGTTTGATTGCAGAGGCATTCAGTGGGGACAAGATAAGTGCTTAGCGTGACTAAGAGAGTACAAATTGGCACAGTGAGTTCTCTTGGAAAGGGAGGGATGGATGGGAAGAGGCATGGGGAGGTGGAGGGAGGGGGTAAAAATAACCTGGGGCTGACAGAACAGGAAGGGGACCCTTTGAACCTGATGATTTAACAGACAGCCTCTTCTTTTCAAGAAGAAAGAGAGAAAGAGGTAGAGAGCGTGAGAGATCTAGACAAAGAGACAGGTAAATAAATAACGTCTTCTTCCTTTGCAGTCTGCAGGGATAGTGTTCGGTCAGTTTGTATACAGCTGTTGTCATGTGACAGCCTTGTGATCCCAATTTCTGTGATGATTTTACTTCATCATTTTTTGGTGTTTGGTGATTTGACGATTCCTGGGCTTCTAAAACCCCCTCAAGCCCTGTTCAATGAACACCTTGCCTTCAAGGCTTTTTTGCTTCTTTGTCCCTGAAAAGTTGATGTTTCTCTCTGGAACAATATGTAAATATATTAATATATGGTGCATAGGTGCATTAGAATGAGAGCCCTAAAAACACTATCCTGTGAATTACTGTTACATTAATTGTCATTTCAGTGTTGTTCTCTGAAATAATATTAAGTTTTTCTTTGTTGAGTCTTCGGCTTTGTAGCAGGCTCAATGTTAAATACACTGACAGTTTTCTAGTTAGCAGCGTGGGAGCTCTGGGGGAGGGAGAGGGCACAGAGCACAGGATGGAGGAAGGAAGGGAAAGGAAACCACTTTAGATTATAAAGGATTTCCATTTCCCAAAGACAAGCGTCCTCCCTCTCACCGTCTCCATGTCTCCTGCCTTTTCTCCGCTTCCCTCCCTCTCCCATTGCTTATCTCATTCTTACTCTCTCTCTCTCTGCCTGCCACTCTCTTCTTCTCCCCCTGACTGACTGCCTTCCCCCATTCCTCTCTTGCTCTGTTTCTCTCCTTTTCCCTCTGTACTCAGTTAGCCCATTCTAATGGCCCAAGGCCAGGAACTCTGGGAGCTCAAGAGATTAGATGGGAGCTAGGGATATGTGTGTGTGTGTGTGTGTGTGTGTGTGTGTGTGTGTGTGTGTGTGAGCGAGTACTCATGTTTATCTGTGCTTCCATCTGTGTCTATGAGTGCATATGAGTGTGTTTTAATGTGTGTGTGCACTTCGTAATAAAATGTTTTTTTTTCATTCACGAGTGGAATATTTGCCAGGCCTGACTGAGCAAGATGAATTTTCATCTCTGTGTCATCACAAGGCCACATATGTGAGGGACAGGGCACAAATGAGAAGGATTATATAATTAAGAGATATTATTTTCTGGAAATATCCTTATCATCGTGCTCAGAGAGCGCTATCACTTACATCCACATGACATGAGAGTTTTCACCAAACTAAAAAGGGTAGGTTTTAATGTTTAGGTTATATGAACATTTATAAATTACATGTTTGGCAGAAGCGTGGCGTAGCGATTTGGGAAACTGTCCATCAGCTTTGAAGGCAGGCATCTGTTCACAGACTCAACAAGCTTCCACCCAGCTGAAGTGTCCTTGAGCAAGACAGTGAGTCCCTACCAGCTCCTGGGGTGTGTTCTGTCACTGATACTTGACCTCTGGCCTCCCTGGGGAGAGGGGCAAATACATTTTCAGAAAAAAGCATATTGAGTGATGAATACTGTCAAAGCAAATGGCAAAATTCAAAGCTGATGTTCTATCACACCGAACTAATCAAAGAGATAGGAGAGAAAATGTCTTTATCAGTCATGCCTCTAGAATGGTGACTGGTGTGTCATGTTTTTCTGCCCAAGCCGACACTCAGACATCTTTAGATATAAGGACTAACTAAAATTTGCAGGGCAAAGCTAGATTACATGCCAACACTCAACATCTACAACAACTCAATATTTTATTAAGAGATTGTGTACAAGGCTCCTGAGACATGGACTCAATTTTCTGGTACTGTAATACCAAGGACATTTGATGTGAGCTACACAATTGATTGGTAAATCACTGTAAACGGAGCAGCTCCAAGAAGTAGCTCTTGGTTACATTGCAGATTAAAGTCTCAAGCCTCCGGTTTGATGGTTGTAAACTGGCAGAATCAGCTGATTACACCTAAGTGCTATGTTTTCACTCTACACAATCTCTTATTAGCACCATAAGTTACCACCCTTGATTATGAATATTCCACTGACTGTGTTCAACTTCAACATAATAACCTGTATTAAAGCTGTGCAAATATGCTAATATACAAATCAACTAATCCATATAGTATTATACTGATGCCACTGAGAAAAATACTTTACTACTGCACCGTGTAAGATCAATTAAAACAGAATGAAGAAGTTACAGTATAGTAGTTGAATAAAGTCATTAGGGATAAAAACAATACTGAGTGACAGAGTAATATACTAAGTATTCTAGTTTATTATATGAATTACATAAAATTCTGTCAACATCATTTTAAGATTACCCTACCATTATACAGGGCCTGTTGAAAGCACCAACATAATTTTGCCTCTAACACACAAAGTCAACCAACAGATTTTATTTGTTTAGTGTAGCCTCTTCATTTTGTCTCTGTAAAAACCAAACTTTTTACATCCTGGATGGATCCAAATGAAAATTGGCTATTAAGGCCACAGGTTACTGATGGTGAGTAAAATTACAGACCTGCTGTGTCATGGAACCTCCCGCTGCCCTCATAACACAGAAATATCCATAATGGGTTTCATGCTTAATTATTATAAAGGAGGAAATGGATATGGTTAAATAAACTACTTAACAAATTAACTCAATTTGACGGTGTCACAGTGCGGTCTAGGAGCTTTATGCTCTCCTAAATATAATTTGTTTTGAGGCTGATGGATCTCAATAATGAGCCGGAACTTTCTGAAATGATATTATGTTAAGCTCTGATAAAGGTTTGTGACATTAGTAACTTATATGGCTGGTACACAGAAAACTCACACAGCTTATTATTTTTGAGTGTCCACATTTTTTGTCCTTAAAAGAGTACTTCACAAATTTAGCATTGCACTCATTGTTGGACTCTGCCAAGCCGCTAGCCTCCAGCAGAGATGAGGAACGGGCTACAGAGGTCTGGTACCTCACTTCCTTCTAACTCCACACCCCCAGATTTTTTTCAATTTCAAACTTGTAGTCTTCAGCCGCAACCAACACTGACTCACTTGAGGCATGTTATCAGTTTTCGATGAGCTCCCCCTGGAGCCACAAAAGGCTTTATACAACTTTTCCCACATATGCAGCAGTATTCCCCAACACCTGTAAACAGACTTTGCTGTGTAAAATTGGGGCAGTTCCCCTTTTAAGCACCAGCTTTATCAATACAGTCGCTCAATTTCAACAACCATGTCCTCTGATAATGCTGAACTATTGCCATCAAACAAATGGCTTCTGTTTTGGACTAGTGGTGATTGAATTATCCGTTGTGAACTGTGTTTTGGGTTTTATTTTCCCACTAATTACATTGGCAGTCTATGGTTAAACAAACAGCCATTAGTTAAAGTGTGAGATATGAGATTTGGAACTTTTCAAATTTTTCTGGAATAAAATGAAAGCATGTTGCCAGGCTACTGATGAATACTGTATGTTTGTGCATCTCAATTACTTCAACTGTTTTGGCATGGCCCTAATTAGATAAATATAGATAGCAAACTGTGAATGTATGTGTATGTGGTGTGCATGCTTGCATATATTTATGTGTCTGTTTTCTCTGCATACTATATATGTGTATCCATGCTTGTCTGTTGTCACAGTCGTCTGCACATTAGATGTGCACGTACTACAGTAAGAACTTGCATGTGTGTTTGTTTTATCCTATTTTGGCTAAATTATGGGGTTTCTCATTAGCAACCATATACATATTTGTGTGTGCAGTACATATCTTGCTGTGAAAGCAGCTTGCTGCCTTTGAACAATAAAAAATCATCTGCTTATCAGCAAAACAGAGCGTGGCTCCAAATCCTGGAAAAGACAGACAGACAACAACAGATGTTAGGAATGAAGACTGTGTGTGTGTGTGTGTGTGTGTGTGTGTGTGTGTGTGTGTGTGTGTGTGTGTGTGTGTGTGTGAGATCGAGAAAGAGATAGTGTATTCCCTCATTTTTAACATGTTTACATTTAGGATTGTAATGAGTGAGGCTTTTGAAATGTGGATAATTTAATTGTGTTAACACGCAGCCCACTCAAAAGTGCAGCTGTAATTTCAAAGCTGCTGCGCTTTCTAAACATTTCTCTCATTGGCTTAATGCATGTGTGTCAATATCTCTCTTTTGTTAGTCTCTCATATAAACACACAGAGCTATTCTTGTACTAACAGTCTCTCAGTTTTGTTCACAGCCTATAACGCACACATACTTGCACACAACCTGTCGTTCACATTGCAGACACGTTGTTTTTCTTTTGCTTCTTTTTGTCTATTTAACATCTCTTTCCAGCCACACCCATGTGACCCAGTAAAACAGGGTGTATTTCTGAATGTAGAGATTGATATGTGTGTGTTCAGACCTTTTGTCCTTCAGTGCTTCCTGCAGGGCTCGACCTAGATCCCCAGAGCACCAGAAATTTGACGGATACACTCTGCACACACACACACAGATACACAAAATGACACAGACCTTGTTGCAATAAAATCGACTGATGCTCATTGTCTTTGCGTCTTTATTTCTTTAAACAAAGACTCTGAATCACTCAATCTCTGCATTAAATGTAGAGGATCTCTTTTGATCACTGTTGCAGAGGTGTACAGTACTGACCACTAGAGACAGACAAACAGACTGATATTATGTAGTACAGGGACGAAATGAGCTCACATGCAATGCAGTGGAATATTAAACGTCAGACAATAGGAAGCCAGTATATTTTTACATGTAAAACTAAAGAAGTCTTTCAGCAGTGAGTCACTATACACATGGTATAGAATATGTGTAAAGAAAATCAATGGTGAGCAGCCATTAGTGCACTGAAAGACATTAGAGTCATTGCAAATCATAGACATGATTTCATTAAAAAGAGCCGTGGTACACAAAAACTCCTGCAGACATTAGAGGATCTTTTGGATCATAAACAAGATGGCAAGAGTTACTGTTATGACACCAATTCTGTTGATGTTCTGTGCTAAAACGCATTTAATGGGGGAACTAGCAGCTTTCATTAAATACGTGACCTGACTTGATTTTGACACATTTATAGGATTTATGCAGTGCTGAAAACGAAACACAGGCTCGGATTTCTGACAGAAATGAACACTGGCTGGTTTTGCTCAGTAATATTCAGAGCAACATTAACTGACATTGTTCTTCTTTATCTTTTTATCCCTTCCTCCTCACCCTACCCCTCCTTCTCATCATCTTCTTCTTCTGTGTTGTCTGCGTGTGTGTATACGTGTATGTACAGGCTATGGCTTTGTGGATTTTGACAGCCCTGCAGCAGCCCAGAAGGCTGTGGCCTCGCTCAAAGCCAGCGGAGTGCAGGCACAGATGGCGAAGGTAAGCTTCACTCTCTGGTCTGCTTTACTTGTTGTGATTGAGGTGTTTGGCTTTCTTGTGGTGCTAATACTCCAGGTAGACTCAATCACTGTCTGTAAACCCTGGAGAAAGCTGATGGTGTTGGTGGTGATGATAAAGACGCTGATGATGGTTGATGTTATTTGTGGTCACAATAATGATCACCGGCTTTACTTTTAGTCTGTTGCACTGAGACTGATAGGTGCAGCTTTGATTAAGTCAGTGATGAGATTATTGATTGAGTCCCTGAAAAGATGGGAGAAAGGATGGAGCAGATGAATTTGATGGTTGAGCTAGTTTCTTTTTATCCCTTTTTTGGTCTTTCTTTCACCTGTTTGTTACATGTTCCTTGTGTATTTCCTTATCAAATGCTAGTAATAATTCATGTTTGTGTTTGTAGTTGTTGTGTGTGTGTGCTGGCAGTTGTATGCCACAATTGCCGTGCCAAAACATGTGGGCCTAACCAGCACAATCACATTATCCTTCAATGCGTGTGAGAGAAAGACACTGAATAGCCTGCCTTGGTTTCAGATTCATTAATGCTGTATCGCTGCATACTTCCTTTTATAAATGAGAGAGGAGTGCAATTAAAATGGGCCAGTCTTCAGGCACCAGGAGCATCCCATTGAATTAAACAGCAGCAAGCCTCTGAGCCACCTTTGCCTTGCTCTTCTATTAAACCTCTTTTCATTAGACTTCCATCTCTTATTTTGTTCCTAACTGCTTGGGGGGACATTTGGAAGAGCAGTGTTGATGTGTTTAGCTGTTATTAAAGAGAGAAGAACCCTCAACTCCTTGGAGATTGAGTCTTCCGGAGGGATGGAATAGAGGGCAAGGAGTCAATTCCAAATGAAATTACATAGACTTCTTACTGTTTCATGAACTAATTATGCACAGAGCTGCTGATGTCCTGGCTAACTTTCCTGAATCAGGGTGCAATGAGAAAGTCAGTCTCAAAAAACACTGATGTTGGATTTCCAACTCGAGCCTCTAACATTTTGTAAGATGACCAGCTTAATTGGGGTTTGACAAAATCTTGGTTTTAACACACTAAGTACCAATTAGACTGGCTGAGACAAATTTGTCAAAGAGAAAACTCGTGCCATTTGCCACATCCTTCTCAGAGTACACTGAGGTTGTGTAGGTTAGCTTGGATAGAAACTTTTATTCTTAGTTCTGTTCTGCAAGATAGCTTTTCCACCAGAGACAGCAGTGAGGTGGCAGTAGGGAGAGGAAAAAGAGATGATCAGTTTTTTTGAAAGAGAGATGAAAGATCTAAGAAAAGCAATTAGAAAAGCGATTAATTGTTTGGGGGGAGGGGAGGTTTGGAGATAGAGCTGTACTGATCAGACATTGAACATCACTACAGAGCCTGTGGTGGACTGAAACGCTGGGTCAAACATAGCATATATGTGAACGTTTTCATGGGATCTAATCTATAAAGATAAATTCAGCCAAGCATGCCATGTACTCAGCTTGAAATATCCAAAAACATGATACTTAAACTTGGGAAATATTAGTAAGTTAAATAAACCAGACTTAATAGTAACATAATAATACTATAAATAATACCTGGCGTGAAATAATTTTCATGATGCTGGCTAAAGGCGATGCTTACAATACATTTTTCTTATCCCTAGCTTATATATGTATATACAGATACAAAGGTAAAAACATGTGTGTCCTACATATTCGTTTCCATGCCTTATAAAGTTAACTTGGGTTGCCACAAAACACATCTCTACTGCCTTGTAAAACTGTTTGTTTTATAGCAAACAAATGGTGGTGTGGTGTGAATGGTTAAATCTTTTATCCATCCATCCATCCATTTTCTACTGCTTTTTTGGGGCCAGGTCACGGTGGCAGCAGGCTAAGCAAGGTAGTCCAGACGTCTCTCCCAGGGTCGTATTCCATCTTCTCCTGGGGGATCCCCAGGCATTCCCAAGCCATATGAAATATATAATCTCTCCAGCGTGTTTTGGGTTTCCTACTAGTTGGACGTGCCCGCAAAAACTCCAAATGAAGGTGCCAGGAAACATCCTGATCAGATGCCTGAACCACCTCAACAGTCCACTCTCCTCCCCACGGCTGCACCTATCCATGAAGATATAAGAACACTGCATTTCTCCTCCTGCATCTAAGGTTTGACAATCAGTTGGAGCCTCCTTTCCAGCACCCTGGCATAAGATTTCCCAGGGAGGCTGAGCAGTGTGGTACCCCGACAATTGGAGAGCACACCACCCCAGTTTTCCATTCCGCAGGCACTGTCCCTGCCTCCACCCGACACTGAAGAGGCATGTCAACCAAGACAGCCCAACAATGTTCAGAGCCTTCAGGATCTCATGGCGAATCTCATCCACACATGCCTTGCTGCTGAGGAGCTTCTTAATTACCTCAGAGACTCTGCCTCCTCAGCCGAGGACGTGTTGGTCAGGTTCAGGAGTTCCTGAACGTGCTCTTTCCACCACTGGACAATATCCCCAGTGCGGGTCAGCGGTTGTCCTCCTCTGCTGTACACAGCCTGAGCCAAGCCCTGCTTTTCCTTCCTGAGCCGTGTAATGGTTTGCCAGAACTTCCTAGAGGCCACCTGAAAGTCCTTCTCCATAGCCTCCCTGAACTCCTCCCGCACCTAGGTTTTTGTTTCTGTGACCACCAAAGCCGCAGCCCCTATGGCTGGTTAAATCTTTAAGTTAAGGTTATTTAATTAGTTATTAGACACTAGTGAAAGTTGTCTTTTTTTATTTCAGTACAAACAGACAAGAGGCCATTAAGGTGCACATCTGATGGACTGTATAGATGTTTTGACAGGAGATTCCATATCTTATTGGTCTTACTGACAAAATAATGAACACATTTGTGCAGTCAAGAATAGCAGGAAGAGCAGCAGAAACTGTTTTATCAATAGTTTCAAGTGTGGTTGTCTTTACTGGTGGAAATAATCTGTGAAAAATATTAAATTCTTACATCCTTAATCTGAACACTATAACTGAATAAAAGCTCTGTCAGGTGGAAACAGTGGACATGGAGCTTAGTAGATTTCCACACTCTCTATACTTTTCTACAGTCATGCTTAAAAAGGTGAACATTTTTCCTCACTCTCACACAAAAGGGGCTGTATTACCTAAAATTTAGTCATTTTATTACGAAACCTCACTAAAATCTTAGTGTGAGTAAGGAGACTTAGATGGGTTAGATTACAATGAAAAAAAGGTGTGAAAAACATTTCTGTGGAGTCAGAAAGGTGAAACATAAATCAAGTTTTGTAAATGAATGATTTAAAAATAAACTAATCTTCTATACAGATATACAATTGTTTTAACCAAAACTTAAGTCAAGGGTGTCACTAGAGGACTAGAAGCATGATACAATTAAACAATTCCATTACACCTTAGAACTCACAGCTGTTCCTAGTGTTATCTACATGTTTTTTAAAATGAAATTAGGCCTGAAAAGTGTAGAGAGGGCATCAGAAAAGAGCCATTTGGTCCAAGAAGACAATAAACTAACAATACAATAGAGAGGGTTATCATATGGGCTTCAAAGGAGGAGAAAATTCCAATATTCATCGAGCCACGCTGAAACTGGGACCCAAACATAAACTCTAAATTATTTGACTAGAAGAAGTCATTAAGCATGAAGAACTTATTTTAAGTGAACATTGATTGGAGACACCTGCCTACTGTCATGCTTGCATCAAGCCAGCATTTGCAAATCCACAACGCTTTGGAGCTCTGAGATAGGCTGTTGGATGGAAAGTTTATCAGATGTATCAGGACCAACCAGTCAACACCAGACACCTCTCAGGAAATCATCAGGGCTGGGAAATAGTGCAGTAGTAACGTATAGTGTGTCTAAAGCAATGCAGTTTCAGGCCACCGCCAAGTCTCTAGGGCTGCCTTAAGCCTGTAGTCTGCATTAGGCTTTAGTTGTACCTGTAGCCTAGCTCCTTTCCTCAATCCTTGTACTTGTGCACAGACTGTGGCACATGGGGGAAAGGATTGCCACCAAGGCCTCAGTTTGGCTTGCCAGGAACATCAATACTTCTCCCCCATAGAGGAGTGACTGTGACCAAGAATTTAATAATCATACATCCGGACTGCAGATCCATTGTGCATGAGCAGATTCAGCAACCACATGAATGTACATAGGGCAGAAAGGAATTAACGGGCAGCATCAAAGCCAAGCACAGGCATTGTCCTGCTGCGTTGCACATCATGTAAGGGATGTGGAGGTAAGTGCCTCCTGAGAGGCTAAACTCAGGGCAAGAAGTTTGAAGTAGCTCAAAATACCAAAAGGAGAGTACGAATCAGCTGCATATCTCACAGTGTGAGAGGTCTGAAAATTCAGCTGCCAACCTCAAAGTTAACCGTGATTAAAGTAACTTCCTGACATTACCCATGAATTAATTAGAGCGCAGTTGTAGCAAGATTAGACTGTTGGTGTTTATATAATTGTATTCACTGTGAGAAACCTTTATCCATTAAACCCTGCAGCTTGCATTGACATCTTCTTTGTGATAGCATGTTTTGGTTGTGAAATAAACAAGACAAGAAGAAAATACAGCAAGCCAAGATGTGAAGACAGAAGAAACTGTGTGTGTGTGTCCTACACTCACTTCCTCAGTCTTCTTGGTAATTACTGTTGACCTGAAAGATGATTACTGCTACAGCTGTACTCCCCTCTCTTGCCTGCTCACTCAGTTAGTTTTTCTGTCTCCCTGCCTCATTCTCGCTTTTTCGTATATAGAGAGAATCCTCATTTGAGGTCACCCTTACGCTTCCATTACATATAACACAGTAGAGTCTTTTAACTTCACTGTACACAGGTATGTGATTTAGAGGTGTGTGTGTGTGTGTGTGTGTGTGTGTGTGTCCTTTTATTTGTTTTGTTTTTGTATTCTTTTGCTATTTTCTTTTGCTTCTCCTTGTGTCCATGAAAGCTGCATCAACATAAACCAATTGACTTTCCGAAGAAAAAAAACAAACAACCTGTTTGTATGTGTGTGAGTGTGTGCGTGAAATGTATGTGGAATCTTGTCATCACAGGTAAAATAATTTAGCAATTCATATCAGGCGCTACTTTTACCATGCAAACACAAAAATGCGCACTGTGCTATGCATATGAGTGTGTATATGGTGTGTGTGCACACAACAAGAGTTACAGAGGACCAAGGTCACTATGCTAATTAGAGAGATGGTACCACTGGCAGTGACACTTCACACCTCCCTCCCCTCATCTCTCCCTTTCTTCTTCTCCCCTCCACTTTGTCCTTGGCACCTCCTGCCTTGCTTTCCCCTTCTCTGTCTCTTTTCTTTTTTACCTCCCCCTCTTCCCTCTTATTTTTGGCCTAGTTTGTTCACTTCATCTGACCCCCCTACAACCTCCTCATCCTCTCTCTTCTCCCCACCCCCACCCCCACTCCCTTCTCTCTCTGTATGTGTTTGGGGTGTGGGGGTGTGGGTGTGTTTGTCTGCAGCAGGTGCTGCAATGCCTGCTCCAGAGTCATTAGTTACAGGGTTGAGTGAGGACAGGGAGTGAAGGATAGAGAGAGAAGGGGGGGGGGCTGTGTGGGTTGAGAGAGGAAGGTTTGGTATGATGAGAAAGAGGGAGAGGACACACACACATACACAAAGTGAACTTCGTTGCATGACTGTCATTTATCAGCTCTGATTAAACCCTTGGGTTAGTCCAATTGTGGGCTTTCTTTCTTTCTTTCTTTCTTTCCTCCTTTCCTCTGTCTTGCGTGTGTGTCTGATAAAAGCCAGATGCCTGATGTTCTCTTGACTGGGTATACTGATGTATCCAGTGTGTGTGCTTTCTTGCATGTATGTGTGCTGTCTTGCATCTGCCTATATATGCCTCTATATGCTGTGTGCGTGTGTCTGACAGCTGAGGTTAGGGTTTTTCTCCTCTCTTTTTCCTTTTCCTCACCTGTCACCCCTGTTTGCTCAAATGTGTTTCTTTCCTTTTTGTTTTTTATGTATTCTTCTCCCCTTTGCCTGTTTCATCTTGCTCTTTGTCCCTCTTTCTCAGCCAGATATAATACACTATCCTTTCACAAGCCAGCATATACAGTATAATGTGGAATTTGGTAGCGATCTGCTTTCTAAAGCATCATTTGGAAATGGGAGGACCACAGTAATAGTAGTGTTGTGACATTTCTTCAGCTTTATGGTCTGTTGTGAAATTTAAAATACTACATTATAAAAATACACAACCATTGTGTTACATAGTGACAGAAAGGATGTATTTCTTAGATTTACCAGTGCCATGTTGTTGACAGTGCAAGCTTGCCCCTGGACAGTTGGACAATATTAAACGCTAACTGGAATTAGAATCCTCTCTTTTTTGTGTAAATAAGTATAAATACTAATGATACTGCAGCTATGGTGATAGGGAGGAGGACAAATCAGTGTTTGGACATATAACAGCCAGTGTTGCTAGGACATGCGCTATCAACTTCTGTGGTGCACTTCTGGCAGAGAATGTCATACTATATAGCATACAAATGTCGATATAAGATGTTTTTTCCCCTTTTAAATCAAGGCCGCACTTCAACTGTAAAGAATTTAAGCAGTCTCTCCCTTTAAAACATTCAACATTTGGGACGATCCATTGTGCATTACATTCGTTCACTCAGAAAGTGGAAGCTAGCAAGTTAGACTAACTAGCTTCCACTCAGAAATTAAAAGCTAGTTAGCCTAGCTTGCTAACGTAAGGACTGATTTCCACTATATGTTATTTTTTGTTTATGTCATTTTTTGCCACTTTTAAGTTCCTGCACACTCATTCATTCTACATTATACAAAGGAGAACGTCTAGCTAGCATTAGCTGTCTCTCTTTCATGGGTCCAGATGTGGTCATGGCAAACCTCAGCACTCTGTACACTACCATGTGATTCATACATAGTCATGGAGTAATGTAGCGGGTGCTCAAATCACAGATGGGACTGGTCAAAAGAAACACTGCGGATAAATATGCTGATTTCTTAGCAAAAATGTATTTATGCTTTTGAGCTGGACTAAAAAGTATTAATATTACTACAGCAAGATCACGGTATCCTTCGTAGAAGAATTCAAAACTATTTTGCATAAGAATTGGGGATGTCGGGCTTTCTTTCTTTAGAAAGAGCTCATCTGATATGCAGGACATCAATCCCACCAAATACCATGTAAAATGAGACTGCCACAATAAAAGGTATTAAATTTTCTGCCATAGTTACACTTCTAACAGCAGGAGCCAATAGCAGTCTTTGTTTGCAACGTTGCCGTACGGTAGTCAAGCATGCACACATTTTTGAAATCTATTTTAAAATAGACATAGACAGAAAAAAGACATTTCATTAATTATAATGTTCTTTTCTTCCCCATGCCCCATCCTTGTGCCTGGTTCAAGGCAGAGTTGACATTGTAAAATAAAGATAATGAATTACACGTGGTTTAAAAGTGGAGGACAGCGGAGTGGCCAAGGACATGTGTGTGCATGTGTACTCGCGGCAACTCTAAAATAAAAACCGAATGTATGTGTGTGCACATGCTGTACCTCTCTCTGTGAAACTGTGTCTTTTTGTGAGGCCGGACCACCTCTGGCCCCACAAAAGCAGGAAGAAGACAATGAGGAGAAAGAGGAAAGAAAGGGAGAGAGAAGAGAGGAGTGGGAGGGAGCCTAGTGAGTGAAACCCAATCGAATTAAATGTAATCTGGCCTGAATGTGCACAACCATCAGCTGCTCGCCAATCTTATTAACCCTGCATTACCAGTCCTTGGTTGTGTGTTTGTGTGCGTGTGCATGTGTCTTTTTATGTCAGTGTGTGTGGAGGAGGGAGAGAGATGGAGGAGGTAAGTGGATAAGTGAGAAAAGAAAAGGTAGAGATGGACGGGATGGTAGGGAAGTGAGAGTGTGAGGCAGGGAGATGGAGAAGAAAATGAAGATGAATATGGGTGTTTAGGTGATTAATGTGCCTCTGTGGCATTGCTAATGAAAAAAATCTTTCTCATCATAACAGTAATCACAATAATTTCTGGTGACACTTAACAGTTTCTTTGTTTTGCTGCATTAACTTGTGTATTATACCATCAAAAGGGATTGCATGTGGACAGGAATACAACTCTTTAGTCACAATTTAAATCTTAGTAAAAAGCCTAGCATGTATTAGAAGGGTGTGAACAGTGTAAACACAAACTGTGGCATGTGACAGCACTATTTCACTACTGATGTTACTGCTTATTATAGTAGTTACACAACAAATGTAGCATATAATATTTTTAAGGTTCATTTACAATTAAGCCACCCTACACAAATTCAGAAATCTATTTTGATTATACTACAGTTTCTCTCTAACTATTGTCTTGGATATCAAGTTGTTGTTTAAAAGAACTTGTGTTTATCCAGCCTGGAGCGAAATACTGTAGCTTAAATGATATGCAGCCAAAAGCCTTCCATCCAAAGGTTCCATACTCATAAATACTTTATGCAATGTGTTCATTAAAAATGATCATTTTAGTACTTGAAGCAGGAGCTGTGCCTTTTCTGAAATGTAGTTTGCCATAGCAGTCAGAAAAAAAGAGGTTGACTGGCAAATAAAGGGCAGTCACACTGACATACTTGAATGACACAGAGGAGATTATGAATGGTGTTAAATTGGATATTCAATCTGTGGGTTTTTTTGTTTGTTTGTTTTTTCTGTTTTCTAGTTTCCAAACATGTTTGGCACTAAATGTGTTGTATTTCCCAGAGATCACTTTGCAATCAGTGTCCCACTGAGAGACCTTCTTTGTGTTGAGTAGTTTTCTTTGAGTTCTTCATCTGTTTAATTCAATCAGATGTTCTACGGAGGCTAGAAATGTTAAGATGCACCATGTCCTGTGTACCAAAGCATGTTTCTTAGAAAGGCCCTATAGCTAAAACCTGCTGTTAAGGAAAATATTTGCAAATGCTTTTGTAGGTTAGGTATTGTTTGAATCTTTACATCAGATTAGTAAAACAGATTTTTTTTAATATATGAAAAGGTCCCTGGTTGTTAATTTAAGCCACATATTTTTAGCTTTATATCTCATAATGTGCAGATATCTCTGTGGGCAGCAGCAATTAACACACTGTGAAGTCTGCAGTCCCCTGCATCATGCCTGATGGCAGAAACAGAGCAAAAAGAAAACTGGGTGGTGGTTAAGTGGTGATGGCTGCACTCTGAAAGAAACTGCCCCAATAGCTCCAAAGCTGGATTTTGTATTTGAGAGAAAAGCTTTGAAAACTTAATATTTTTAGATTTTAGGGATTTTTGCTGCTTTGGTATGTATAGAAATTCCCAACCCATAGAACAAATACTAAAGCAGAAAACCAGCATCTGGACTATGATGTCATGACATGAGGTCATGCACAAATAAAATATAAGTGCATACTGTACAGTCAAAACAGTTGACTAAAAGCCAAATGGGGTTCATACACACGGTCATCATGTTTTCTCAAAGTTATCATTAATTAAATCAAATGAAATACATGACTAAGTGGTGGCCATGTAATAAAATGTGTTAATGCTTTATTTCTCCCCCAGGACCATATGAATTTGGTATGATAGCAACAAACATAGTGTGTGAAATGATTTTTAACTGAAGTCTGTCCAAACGTGCTAAAATACACCCAAAGTAAGTAACTGATAATCATGTTTCCACCCAAAGTCCCTGGAACTACTTTTCAAGGAACTAAAAGGTTCCATCAACCCGTTGTTGTCTGTGTTTCCACCGCGGTCTAAAGACCTGAGAAGATTAGGCAAATTAGTCCGCTGACGTATGAAAAAGCGACAGCTGTTTTTACACGTCATTTTTGCGCGTGACTATACAACAACAATGACGCCATATAAAGCGACCAACAGGCATCATTATTTGTGTGACACTGCAACAACAGTAAGCATGGAGGAGCTTAATAATACTCAATAAGGCCTGGACTTTGTCATTGGTCCATCTGTTGTATGCTTTCTTCTGTCACTCCACTGTGTCAAAGCACAATGACCAAAAAACAAACTGTTTGCGGATGCAATGGTGGCTGAAATAAAAACGTTCAGCGCTGCAAGCACCACCCCAAAAGTTCCTCTACACTACCCCCCGAGCAGGGACTTTTTTGGGGGGTAAAATAATGTCCCTGGAACTTAATTTAGACCCTGGTCCCTGCGGTGGACACGCACACGAGTTCCTTCAGAATATCCTAGTCCCTGAGGAAAGTGCCTGCGGTGAATTGCAAAACAAATGTGGTATAATTTGGCAGTGAATATAAGTGTTACATCTTCATTGCTTTATGGTTCAACAATACAAAGCAATAGGCTACAACAATAGCATTTAAAATGCTTTTATTTTAGAAGAAAATGAGGTAGTGAGTCTCCAGCATAATTTTTAGAGTAAGGTGTTTTTCAACTGGTGAATGCCTCATTTAGGAATGAAACCCTTCAGACTCAGTATCACCCCAGCATTAGCCCCGAGAGGACGGAAAACAAAGAGGAATAAGGGAAATATTGCCATGAACAGAGGAGGAATAGAGTAGGTAGCTGGAGAGTGGGGGTGGTGCTTGGTTTGACGGCGCTGGGTTGAACAGCTCTATAAGAACGGAGATAACTGGAAAACACTATAAAACGCCTCTCCTCGCCTTCTTTCCCTCTGTGGAATTAGCCTTTGAGTGGGCTGCTGGAGCGAGGGTGGGTGCATAGAGAGATTGATGGAGAGAGAGAGTGGGGAGCCCGAACTGTAGCGAGGGAGGATAGAGAGAGATGGAGTGAATGTGGAGTGGGCAGCTAGAACTCTGAGAGGGAGGAATGCAGAGTGATTAAGGAGAAGGAGGAAGTACAGGAAGGAAATAAAAGGCTAGAAGAAAAAGGGGGTTTGAGGAAGAAAAAGGGTGGTGCTGCATTTAAAATCTCATTCCACACACACTGTGGAATACATATGAAAGAAGTATATTAACGGTAGTGGGAACGGCTGACTGAAATGTCCCTATTTCATGGGGACACTATTAAGTCTATTTTCTGATTGGCTGTTCAGCCCTCACATCTCTCATTGTTATTGGTGGCCAGGCATGTTTGTTGTTTGTCATTGGGCAGGCAGCAGAGTCGGCTGGATTCACAATCCGATGGCATAATTCAGCCATCGATCAAACTTTGTGGACAGCAGTAGCCAAACTGCTCCTCCAGACAGAGAGAGAGAGAGAGAGAGAGAGAGCGAGAGCTTTCAAAGTAGAATATCACAAATCAAATGCTGTAACCTTTTAGTACGCCGAGTCTGCACATGCCTGCTGAAAACCAATGAGGCTTTTTCTCTTGCTGTGCCTATCAGCCTGTCTACCTCTTCACTTGTCTTTCATTCTTTTTTCTTTCTTTCCTTCTCTCTTTCATTTCTTTTCTTTCAATCACACATCCCCATTCCATCCCTCCCTCTTGGAAAGTTTCTTCACTTCAGTTCCTCAGGGTCAGTTGTCTTTATTGATCTAAACAGGAATGCACAAGGAATCATGATGATGGTTGAGCAAGACACCTGCAATGCCTGCTGGTCCTTGTAACATTTACTCAGATGAAAGATTTGTATGCATGTGTACATCTCTGCAGCAAAGGTGAACTGTTTTCTAGCTTGAAATTCAAGATAAAACCAGCGCTTTATAATGCAGCAGTAAAGGATCTGTGGTTCCAACAACAGTTGGAAAACAGTGGCACTAACATACGGAAATTGCTTGGTTCAAATATCCTTTTAGCTCTGTGTTCTGTTACACAGTTCTGCAAGATACAGTATATACACTGTGCACTTTTACACACAACCAGGGTTAGGGAAGTTAAAATATGTTATAGTTACTTCACCAAAATTGCACACACATGCATTACTTTCCAAAAAAAAGAACAAAAAACTCAATTCCAATGAAAACTGTGCACGGTAAGATTGCCAGGACATTGTTTTTAGTGCTAGTAGCAGTGCAAATTCCATCACTTGCATAAGTATATGAGGGGCGGCGGCAATGTTTCATACCAAATATGGCAAAACATCAGATTATACAGTAAAACTGAAACTATTTGCATGGCTTGATATCACTAGGGCTATAAGTGAGAACAGATGTTTTGTGGTTTGGTTGAACTGATCATTTAAATTAATCCAGATAGACTGGGCATCCAATTGCACCAGCTTGCTCTGGAGAAATTAATGAAAGAAATAGCAGTGTTAAATTATCAAAAATATATCACTATTAAAATGACTGCATTCTCATTCATAATTTTTGTATCAGTTTAACTTGCCTTGTTCCACAAATATAATAGAAATGTCAGCTATCCATACTACTAAATCAAATTAATTAGAACATTTTACTACAAAACTAGGTGTATAAGTTAACCATCTCAGTTTCTTATTCTTTAGTGCTTTCCAGGCTTAGGTGTCTTGAATGTAGATGCAAAAGAAATGCTGTTATTTTCAATAACATTTTTCATTGCATCCCAAAAAAGTTGAGCATTTGAAACTAAATTGTGGTTCATAATAAAGCAGCAAAAAAATCTATCTAACAATGAAAGATTAAACTGCCATGTATTGGTTGACTAACATAGATCTGCACTTTCAAGGAAAACGCAACAAGCCTGATGATTACTCATACTGGTATATTTGATTTCAATTTATGTGATGGTGGATGTAAGAAATATCATTTAATCAGTTCTGTAAAGTCTGAAGTTGAGTCAATGGCTTGTAGCAAAAGTCTTGAAATCTTAATTTCTTGATAATCGTGAAATAAGGCTGCTTTTCATAAAAAAAACTAAAAAAAAACTAATAATTCCGTACAGTATGTGCTTTTGCAGGTTTACCCTCAGGTATAGATTATGGCAAGAGCTTAGAAGATCCAATTGACTGCCACCAGCAGTCCTTTTTCAGGAACATTCATATTCTGGCTAGAGAGGGCAAATTGGACATTAGTAGCAGTGGTCCAGCAAGTGGATAAAAATTCCTGGCTGCTCTTATGAATGTTAAATATAGAGGTGCTTGGGTCTATGCTCCTATGCATGCTATTATAATAAATCATATGTAATTGCTGCTTCTATTCTCTATGTGTGTCTGTGTGTGAATGTACAAGCCTGCGTGTTAGTGATAAGGTCCTGACTAATTGGTTGACTGGTTAGTAGTGGGTTCCTGGTTATCAGATTTTATATAAGTTAAAATGTTGGGGTTATGGCTGGGAGCCACAATAGAACAGCCCTCAGTTTGGGCTGGAAGGGTTTAAGAATCCTTGTTAGAGCCTAATGACTTTGTAAGAGGGGAGGATGTGGTTTGTACAGGTGAAATGAATAGATGAATGTGAGTGTGCTGTCATGAGGTGTCCTTGGTGGAGGATATGATGGTAATTAGGCTGCTGTTTTCTCAATGGTGTTCCAGCAATGAGTCTATTTAACCTCTTGGCGGTGTGTGTGTGTATGTGTGTTGAAGTACTGTGTGTGTGTGGGGAATCTGTGTGAGAGTGTGTGATGTCCATGTCTGTGCATGTGTCTATGCATGACCATTTGCAAGTGTGTGTGTGTGTGTGTGTGTGTGTGTGTGTGTGTGTGTGTGTGTGTGTGTGTGTGTGTGTGTGTGCGCGCGCGTGTGTGGCTGCCCTTTAGTATTTTGCTGACTCAGGCTGGTTTTCCCTTTCTAAAAGTAAATAACCTTGGTCCACCAAGCTGTCAGCTGGCCCCACTGTGCCCTCGTCCCAACATCTAAAGACAGCGAGAAAATCTCTGCTCCCTCATCTGAGCACCACGGCAACACACACCACAAGCACATCTTCAGAGAGCCTGCATGTTGCAAAGAACTTGTATCTTCAAAAAGCCACCTTCTGATGCAAAACTGGTACTGTTTACATGCTTTTATTTTCTGCCAGCACGTTAAATGAATTCCCCTACATGCTGCTGCATGTTGTTTTGAATGTGCCATCTGTAGCAGGGGCTGGGTTCAAACTCACACACTTATGCTTGAGAAAGAGGATCATTTGCAGAAGAACTGTTTGTACTGAGAGTGTGATGGCAGTGGCTACGTTTTGTTGTTTTTCATAACAAAGCATAACGGCAGCCAATAGAAAAGCAACATCTCAATGAGAGAATCCTAATATTTAGTTTTGAAATCCATGCCAGTGGTTTCTGTACGGCCAACGCAAACCAAACCAAACCAAACTGTAATTTAGGAAGGGAATAAAGTTGGCAACGTGGTTGAGGTAAATAAAGTCAGTCACATAACTGTTTATGTGTTTGGCTATTCTTTATATTGTTGAAGTACTGTGGTTGTATATTGTTGAGCGATAATATTATACACAAGACACTGCACACACACATAGTAACCTGTTAACCTCTCCAGTCCTTACCTTTCCTTCACTTTTAGTCCTTATATTATCTCTCTCTATCTCTCTTTCTTTCTTTCTTATTTTGATTTCTCTCTCCCTCTCTCTCTGTCACTATATCTATCTATCTGTCTATTTATGTATCTATCTATATCTCTTTCTCTATATTGTTGTTGGTTCGGCTTTATCTGGTTCTGTCATTATATTTGTCTCACCCGAAGTTGTTTTTCTCTCACTTTTCCCCTCTTGTTTTGCTCTTCTCTCTCACTCTTTCTTCCTCTTTCTCTCTCTCTTTCTCCCAAGCCATCCCCCTGGAGGTTAATCCCTCTGGTTTCAAATAGAGATAACCATGGCAACAGGCCACGGCTTTCGAGCTTTAGGTCTGTAGGACAAAGGCATTGATCAGGATGATATGGTGTCAGGTACAAGCGCAAAACACACAACATGCACACGTGTACGCACACTTGTGTGTGTTTGTGTTGGAGGCAGAGAATCCACTAACCCCGACTTCGCTGCTCACTCCCTCATATTACACTGTGTGAAAATCAACCAAGTATACATGTAGCTGCTGTTGTTAAATCGATATGTTGTTAAATCTAACAAATCCCAAAACAGAATGTGTTTAAAACAATGACGACACAAACAGGAAGAACATGAACAATGGAATTAAAGGTAAATAAAACATTAATAGCCATTTGGGATGACTGAATAAGAGATGAGAGATACATATTTGAGCCTTTAAAGGTCCAGAGTCAATAGTAAATTGTGTGAAAATAACTTAAACTTAGTGCTTCAAGAACTACAGGTTACAACTACCCCACCTCCTCCAGTACAGCTGTTCAGTGGCCTATTGTAGAAAAATATCAGAAAAATTATCTGCCCAGGAAAGCAGGTGTGAATGTGTTTAACTGTGATACAAACAGCACACACTTCACCCAATCTGCCGTGTGATTGAATCACAGTGCACAGCACTGAAAAATAACTATTCAAAGTTGTAGTGGACATTTATACAAACTTTTGACTGCATGCAGGTCATACTTGCCGTCTTACAGCACACAAATTCATTCACACATACTCGCACACATACACATACTTGACCTTGATGGCTGTGTTGCAGCGTGACAGATGTAGTGAGAAAAGCAGAGTTGATGAAAAAGGTCTTTTATTGAAGTGTAAACCAGTATTCCTCTCCTCAAGGACTTTATAGCCAAGTCCAGCAGAAGGTGTGGGTGGACATGGACAGCTTAACTCCACATAAGCCAGCTTGTGTAACATTTATAAGTGCTGCAAGTGTTATTTGCCCTTGGATGATATGACAGTCTCATTTTTAGACTTTTACTGCAGTGCAATTAAGGTGAGAGTAAGGTTGTAGCCTTTGCCTAAAGCCCCTCATTTACACTCTGACATCGACTTTTAATTACTTAAAATGAATTGTTTTTACATAGATGCATGATGGGACTGCAGTCATCACAAAGACACTGCATGCAATTTGATTCTGAGATTAGACTTTTCTTTGAATGTAATTTTCAGTTACAATTTTTCAAACAGCATTTCCCCATACTCATCTCGGCATGCATTTATGTAACATGACACACTGGGAAAAGATTCACATGTGACTCTTTCTTCCCTCTGAGCCAATGTGATTCTTGTGTCTGAGCCAGTGCTTTATGTTTTAATCACTGCAGTGCCGAGAGCACAAACCTACTCCTCCCCTGCACTTTTCCAGAACTTTTTTAATTTTGCAGTTTCCCTTTAATTTGTTTTCTCTCTGGCTGTGGCTCTTAACTTCATTTCCCAATAATTTGTCTGAGGACAAGCCACATGCCATTAGCAGGGAAAAAAGAAGCCGGAAACAATTCAATAAGTTTGTCTAAAAACTTTCTTTATTAATTTTCTCTTACCTTATCCGAGAAAGTGCTTCCTCAATGATAATCCAGCAATCCAGCAGGCCTTCTGGTTTATTGCATTTTTCTAATGAAATGCTCTGATACAGACAGGCAATCAAGGAGCAATTCAGTGAAAGGAGAAGAGAGAGAGGGGATATAGAGGAGGTAGTATGTGAGGCGTTTTAGGAGCAGAGCTGAACTTGCTTTTAATCTGTTAGAGTAGGTAGTGCAGGGTAACAGTGTAGGCTGCAGACCATGCACCCAGGATTGCAAGGTTGGAGTCTTGCTCTTGACCAGCTGACCATTTCTCTCCCCCAAATTTCCTTTTGCTCTTTACGAGATATTGTCTGGTAAAGCAGAAACACCACTGCTGTGCAAAATGGTGACTTTAGCAAGAAGCTGTAGACATAAAACTGATGCCTGTTGATGAAAGAAAGGCTATCCAGTCAGACAACTTAAATCAATTATTGTAGCTGCATCAAAAAAACAGCATGTTGACATAATTGACTCAAATAAAAACCATGTGCTTTGTTTATTTGTTTGTTTATCCAGAGAGAATACAGTCAGAGAAAACATCAGTATTACCTGTTTTAGTTTAGATTTTTACTCAAACAATGATGTCTAATAATAGCACCCAGCGCCTAAACATTCAGGTTACCAATGATTTATTCCTTAAAGCTGACTCTGGCAATTTTTCTGTTCAAATCTGTTTCATTTTACTCTTACATCTGATTCCATTTACCATTCTAATTAATCGCATGAGAAAAAACCTTGACATTAAGGACTCTTCAAAGCTCATAAATAATTTTGTGCTACCTTGCTTGGAGGGTTCTGTCCCCTTACATGTGGTGCTCCCCAGGTATCAATTTTTGATCTTCTTTTATTTTGTCTATCTACGTGCCTCTGGGGGCCTCATAAAAGACACAGGATCCATTTTATATTTCTATGCTGATGATACACCAATTTATATTGTCCTAAAACCTGGTCAATCTGTTGATGTAACAAACAATATGGTTGTGTTCCTCCTCCCTAGATTATCTCAGCCCAGTTTGTCACCTTGTTTATGGCTGTGTTTTTTTTATTATGTATGTTTGTATATGTGTGTGTGTGTGTGTGTGTGTGTGTGTGTGCAATGATGCAGCTTCAAATGTAGACGGTCACACACTCTCTCTCTCTCTCTCTCTCTCTCTCTCTCAAAAGCGTCAACAGGGTGTGTACCTGCAGAGTCAGAGACAACTCCCCTCTTTGGTTCCAGACTCCATTAATCATTTAGAGCGAGGATTTCCCTGAAGCTTGCTCTCTCCTCTGGCAGACACTACGACATCAGGCTGACGAGGCCTCGAATTACACATTTATACAAGAGATTTTTTTCAAAATCCCTCTGCTTTCATGAACATTCAAGTCTACTCAATGATTTTTCTATTGTTCTTTAATATGCACATGTTGGATCTGTGGCATGGGATGCACTATTAGTACCCTGAGAGACAGGTCAGGTCTGCGTTGTTGTTGAATGTTTCATATTCTGGACAGCATTTCAATCAGTCCCATCTGAACTCACTTTATGTTAAAATTTTGAGTTTTTGAGCACTTGACATGCTGCTCAATCATAGTTTTGCCTCTTAAAATCTTTAAAACGTTGCTCTTAAAATAAATTATTTACAATTTCAAGGTTATTTTACTTTTGCGTTGGCTCTGAGTGATTGTTTTAAAATCCATCAACCTCGCCTTCTTAAGGAGATGAGTCTGTCAAATTGGTGAGAATTTGGTTAGAAGTAAACAAATATGCATCAGTGAAATTGATGGGAAAATATGGCCCAGGTCAAAAACAACTAGAAGAGAATTAAAGACTGAAGAGGTTTTGTGTAAATTTAGCAACGCGCTTTTCTCTGCCAGCTTGCTCACTGGGAATTCCTGACAGGGAGAAGGAATGGAAATTTTGCCTGAGCTTTTATTGATCTTAAACAAGCGCATGCATTCATGTGCACACACACACACACACACACACACACACACACTTTGTGTTTATTCTGTTAACACACAGAACAAACAAGCACATGCCGACTCACACTGCTGCATACACGCACATTTCTTTGAGTGGCAGGTGCATGAAGGAAAAATACTTGTCTATAGAAGCCACTTGACTGCATGTGGTGTGTGTGTGTGTGTGTGTGTGTGTGTGTGTGTGTGTGTGTGTGTCTGTTTGTGTGCGTGTGTGTGTGTGTGAGTGTGTGTTTCTGTGTAGGCCTTTCTCCCAGATCATCTGTCTGCATTCCAGGTAATTAGACTGGCCAACAGCAGAGTCCCATTAGCCTTGATTACAGCATTCAGTACTACAGAAGAGGAGAGAGAGAAAAGAAAGAGAGCTAGAGAGGGAGGGATGTACTGTACACACAGAGTATGTTTTTAAGGCATTGTGTCTGTTATGTGTAGGCGTTTGTGTGTGTAATCCTTGTACATGGGTTTTATGTGTTATAGCAGTGCCTTGGGTCTTAGTGTAATCTAAGGAACTCCTTTTGTGTCCATGTCCACAAGCATGTGTTTTATATTTTGTAGAAAAATGTATTTTTCTTAATTGGCTTCCCACAGTGGAAGCTCAGACATTTTACCAGTCAGCCAAACTTGTAATCTTAAACACAAAATGGATCACAGGCCTGTTTCTGGTGGATCCCCACAAGATAAGAAACATCATATTTTTCCAATTAAGTCTAAATGCCACATTTTGGGTTTTTGGCTGAAGCAAGTTCAGGAGCGAGCCATAAAGAATTAACAACAACCACATAGCCACAGGAAATGACACCACTTCTGCTTAGCTGTAAGGAATCTAGCCCACGCTCATAAGTTGTGTTTGTGTGGTCAGTCTGAAGAATAAACAACTACATCAACAACAAAAAGCAGCACGACAGATTTAACATTACAATCAGGCCAGGATGTTTGTTTAGTCTATCTATGCATCTATCCATCCATAGTATCTTTTATCTTTCAAATCCCACCCAAGGGAAACTGATCAACTCATGAGACATTTTGATCTACATTCAGCCCAGGAAATGTGTATTTAATCCACCCAGGCTTTTTCTATCTCTGTATGTCGACATCCACCCTTTCTCCCTCCCTCTAGCTTTCTCTCTGTCTCTCTCTCTTCTATCTCTGTCTGATCCTCCCTGATGGTTTCAGTGTCTCAGGATTGGGTGATTGATTCCAGCTCTGGATGGCTGGCAGACAAGCAGCCTGCACACTGGTGTGCAGCAGTGACTGCACTCTGCTCTGACTTTGTGATGAATTACTGGCCTTTTAATACACACAATAGAGACAGTGTGAGTAAAAAAAAAAAAAAAGAGAGAAAGATGGAATGAGATGGGAAGAAGCCATGTTAAAATTGCAATGAGAAAGAGAGGACAGTAGAGTGCAATGCGCAAGCAAAAAAAAAAAAAAAAAAAGATTGAGGGCTGGAGAGAAGGAGAAGCAAACATGCACATAAATGGGTGAATTGAGTAATAGCTGCATGTGTGACAAGAGAATGAGGGAACTGTGTGTGTGTAGCCCCCATTATCTAGAAAGGCCTCTCTTATTACTTTAAATGAGTCATGCAGAGTGTGAAGACGCAGGCAGTGTTGGAAGCCAGAGGGAGGAAAAACGTTCTGCCCGTCACAAAATTGAATTAAACATTGAAACATAGTCAGTCTTTCACTTAGTCAATAGTGATGCCATTTCTTTGAATAGTCAGGGTTTCTTTGCCACTTCACAGCCACTAGAGAGCCACAGAGTGGAAAACAGCTTTTCTACTTCTGAATATTTATGTTTTTTATATATAATATTTATTTATTTAAGTATGCCATCACTTGAAAAGCCTCTAACCCTAGTTTTAATGATGCGTGAGCGTTAACTCAAACCCTTTAAAAGTTAGCTAAGCTAAATGACCTTTGTAACCACAGCAAAAACCTGGTGTAGAATTTACAAAGTGCGTGATCAGTTATCTTGTTCTGCATGAAAAGTTGTTATTTCCTGGAAGTTGAAGGGATGTGAAACAGTGATAAAGTCCATGCCCTGCTGAATAGTGCATACCGCACATCCCCAAGCTCTGGGAACTCTTAACTTGCAAAAACACTTACATTACAGCGGCCTTTAGGTGGCTGAAACATGCATCATGTTTACATATTTCCATTTTTTATAATGCACTCACATGTAGGTAGATAAACCCAACAAGAAAAGTAGTTGAGTCATGCAGCAGACAGACAAGTACATACAAGTTAACATTTGCAAAAAAGAGTGATTTGCCATGTGGGTGGTGTTTTAAGATCTATATAATTGAAAGGACATGAATCATATGTACAATAACATCTTACACAGGCATGTCTGTTTTTGTGCTCCACCTACTACACAAGAGCAAACATTAGAGGTAGCAGCAGCAACCAAACATGCCCACAGTAATACGAACTGACCAGAGACTTAATGATAAGGTAATCAGTATCCAGTGTTGATTTCACTGAGCTTCCAGTCATCATGAAGATGGAGAAAAATCTCCAAGGCTAATGAAACCCTGGGGAATTCAGGGTTTAGGGTTCATAAAGTATTTATGGTATGTTCATTAAGTATTGATTAAGCGTTTAGACACCCAGACAATCATTATGAAAGATTAGAGCTTGGCTTGAGGAAGAGGAAGATGGAGGAAGGCAGAAATGTGGAGAGAGAAAGAGGTTGCAGTGCAGGATGAATGGAAATGAAGGAGACTAGAGATGAGGATGGTGTGAAGAGGAAAATGTAAGACATGGATGAGGGAAAATAGCAGGGAGGCAAGAGGGAAAGGAAAAGAAGGAGGAGAAGGGAGAGGAGGCACATTCTGCTCTTTAAATATTAATTAAGCATTCAGATAGCATTTTAGACAGCAAGGATACCATTATAGGAGATTAGGTTTAAACCTGAGGAAGAGGAGGGGCGGATGGCAGGTAGGAAGAAAAGGAAAGGACAGGAGGAGGGTGAGCATGAGAAAGGAGGAAGTTAACACTATGGTCATTTTGACCATTTTCAAATTCATATGTGCAACTTTATTAAATTAAGAAATACAATGCTGCTGGTACCTGACTTTTCCTAAAAGTGTTTATAATTTCAATTAAAATGTTTTTCTTATATAAGTTACACAAAAGGCAAAGAAAATATGATGATTTTTACCTAATTCGGCCTAATTGTTATTTTTTCGTGGTTGGAGATGCATCTTGGTTGCTTAGCAACTGTCATTGTCAAATGTCGGGAGCGGTCTCGAGTCCCTGCTGTGCCATGCTCCGCTGCACCATGTTCCGCTGCATTGCCCTGCGCTGCCCTGCGCTGCCCTGCGCTGCGCTGCCCTGCGCTGCGCTACCCTGCGCTGCACTGCACTGCACTATAACCTGTGCTATTCATTAGTTCTGCTGGTAAACAATAGATTATGTAAAATGTTTTATAAGTTAAAAAAATACATAAATAAATTTAATTGTTATTTTCCTGTTCTATGAATGGGATCTCTGATGGTTGTTACCCTACAGAAAAATACTGGTGTAAATATATGGAATAATTACGGTTTATATGCATAAATACATAATTAAACTTGTTAAAATGTACATTTTGGTGTTATTTTTTAAAATATATCCTAACAGAATAAATGCATTAATCTCTCAATTGGGTATTTATCATGACAAATTCTAGAGTTTAGAATTTAAACTGTCAAAATGACCACTTGTGATGAAATTCTGGCACTTCTAGTGTTAAGGATAGAGAGGAGGTGGGCTGCAAGAGGGCATTGAGAAGGAGAATAGATGGATTAAAAGAGGAAATGAACAGGATTATGCATAACACAAGTTTGAAAAGTAAGAGGAAGGAGTCAACACATAATGAATAGAAAGTCTCATTTCCCTAATCATATACTGCTTCTTTATGAAAGTGCTCTGCCAGTTGTTTTCAAAGCATTTCTCAGCCTATGTCTTCACTTCATTTTACCTCCTCTTTCTATCCATTTTCAATACGTGCTCATTCCTGTTCAGGGTTGTGATGTGTCGCTTCTGATGTGAAGTGTTGCTATTTGAGATGCAATGCAAAGAAATGTGACATTCAAGTACTGTCTCACCTCATATCCATCCATCTAGCATACAGACCCGGCCGGTGTTTTTCACAGGTATTTAACTATTGCCTTGCCCTCTCTTTACCCTCTAGCTCTTCAGCAGGTGTTGTTGCATTGCAGGGTAACCAGGAAGTAGCATGATAAGAGGTGCAGACCTGCTATAATGATGCAGCAATGAGGTTTAATGGGGCTGAAAACACAGGCTGACTGGCTGGCTGGCAGGCTACACAGTCAGGGAAAGGCACAGTTGGTGTGAAGCTGTTTCCAGCTCATGACAGATGTTACAGAGAGAGAGAGAGGGGGAGAGAGACAAAGAGACAGGGGAAGAGAGGGGACAGAGAGAGAGAGAGAGGTGAGTCATTTGCAACATGCAGAGTGAGAGATCACTGAGAAGTAACTTTGTGCAAATGGCAACTTTGAGCAAAGTCAAGCAGAGTTCATTCACATGTGGGTGCTCCAAAGCACTTTAGTTCATATCCCAGAAGTACTTGTGCAAATAAATGTGTTTTACAGCCAACTGTGTCTAGAGATGGTGTAGTGAAGTGTAATGTGATTTCAATAACCCACCACGATGCCCCTGTTGATTTTGTACCCATCTCACTCTTGATTTCCCTTGATTGAGACAATATAAATGATACAAAGAAAACTAAGGATTTTCAGGCAGACGCAGACATGCATTATAATCAACAACTGGAGGAGTGGAGGAGCGGTTATAGCATCCCTCTTGTTAGCAGCACAAATCTGCATTCATTCCCCTTGTTTCAGCAACTGAAAACTGTATGGAAAATGTGTGCAGAAGCAAAACAGCTGACCCACTTTTTGCTGAAATTGGGACATATTTTGTCTTTGGATGAAATTAGCTTGTAACCACATTGACCACAGGGATAGGAGATCTGTTTTAACATTTAATCTTTTTACGGGTTGCAAACAGGGAGAACAGGATTGTGTCAGTGTTGCTTCCATAGACGGCCAGATGAAATTCTGCTACACACAGGGAAATTGATTGATAATTGAAATCCTTTTTGTCTAGATAATTAAGTTATTGTTGATAATGAAAAAGGCCACAGTAAGAGTTTAAAGAACAGTGGAGCATAGCCTCAGGTGTGCTCTGGAGCTAATTTGTTTGAATGACAGAAACTCAGAGACTTGTAACTTTAAACAGTGTGACATGGCGATGGATGTGTTTGAGTTTATCCAGTGATTTCTCCACTGAATTCCTGTAACTTGGATGTGCAATGGTACCTTTATTAGCTTTAGCCTTATTAGATTTAGACAGTGTTCCACTGCTTAATCTTCCCTTGGCTATTCACAGTATGAGAGCATTAAAGTTCTCTGTTTTATTGTAAAGGTTTCTCACAGCAGCTGGGTTTATAAATTCCCTGTTTGTCAACCCAGGCCTTATTAAGATGTTGCTTCCCATTATTTTTTTTATTGTGCATATCACAATCCTACTGAATCTGTACTGCAGTTAAACAAACTGGGTATAAACATGGTCCCATGAGGCAATTGTTTGGGCTTTCGCAAACCAGAATATATCTTCGTTTCATGAACAAAAAGTTTTTATATTATTATGGTCTGTGTTGAAAAGCAGTGAAAATATAGTTTTCCCAGGTCTGTGGCACAAGTAGAAGTCCTTGATGACCTCATTGATGCAACTCTTTAACGGAGATGACTCTAAGATCAGTGACAGGTCTGTTACATATGACACTACACCTTTGATGTTGCTGCTTCCACACGTCACTGCTTGCATAAAGGCACACAGGCTCAAGCATGCACGCAAATGTGAAAGATTACATTCAAAGCCAGTTGCCCTGTGTGGGAAGACAACTGTGCCACTCTGTGTATTGGACACTCTGCCAAAGGAAAATCCCTACTGATGGAGAGAGATATTCAGACTGAGAAAGAAAGGTAAAATATTTCAGACTTCTTCACTGGAGCTGTTCTGCTTATTCTGAGTCACTGATTACATAGATGGCTTTGGTCACAGTCAGCCAGACTTGAAACTCCCACTCGCGAAATCAAACAGCTCGGGTGCATGCAAAGGAAAATCCTCCATGGATAAAGGAAATATTTATGCTCAAAATGAGCCACATAGGGAAGCTTTTTTGTCACAAATTCACACAAGTATTCACCTAACAACACACACACACACACGCTGTAGTTTGCCATATCACAAAAATAAACTAAACAAACTAAACATTTTTGATTCTTACATTTACTTTGAAGTACACAGCATAGCACGCACTATACGTACTTTTAGTATTTGTTTCATTTTCCATGACAACAGTGGAATCAAATGTACAAATAGTGTCCCATTCCGGCACTGCACAGGATTCAATGTCAGTGTATTACATATGTTTCTGCTGCTTGGGTTTGTGCACATGAGATAAGAGGGATATAAGAGATGTGAGACGCTACAGTTTACTATGAACTGCTTTTTGATATAATGTATCTGAGACTTTCCAGGCACTTCTGGGCACTGATCATAGTAAAATGTGTTGTGAATTACAAATTTGAGGGCTGGACTCCTTGAAGGGGTCTTGTACTGGCCATGCATGTACCCTACCATCAAGGTTTGCAAAGTTACTACCGAGGACATAATGAATCTGTGAGCATCTTTATGGCACAGAGGAGAGATACATCTGACACAGCCATAAACTCTCATGAAGCAATGAAACATCACACAACCATTTTACAAAAATAGTTTTATGAAAGTATGAAGTAATGTTTTAAAATCATGTAGTTATTATTTATAGTGTCATGATGTGGACTCTTTGTTGGTTCCTGTTTTATTTTGAAGTTTGGTCTGTCTTGGTTCCTGTGTGTTCCTGCCCTAGTGTCTCCCCTTGTCTCGTTTGCTCTCCTCCTATTTATACTGGTCCTTTCCCTTCATTCCCGGTGGTGTCATTATCCCTTGTTACGTGATCGCTGTATGTTCTGTGTGTCTGGTGACCTACCCTTTGAGTTTAGTTTGTTCAGTATTTCGGTTTCTGTTTAGCTCTGTGATTTTCTGGATATCCTGAGTCGTGAGTACTGTATGTACTGCCTCTTTTGGTTGGATATCGGTTCCTGTGTGTGGACCTTATCACTTGTGCTTCTGGCTACCCGAGCTGAACCCGGACCCATATGTAGGTTCATCAAGTTGCCTACCTACCTGTCTGTGTGTGTATGTAGTTAATAAACCTGTGAAATCCTGCTACAAGCTTCCTCCTCTGTCTGCGATTGGGTCCTCTCCCAAATATGCCCCGTAACATATAGAAACACATGTGTCTAGTACACCCCTTTTTCTGTCTCTGTCACTCTTCCTTTCTGTCTGTCTCAATAGCAAAATGGAGGACCCTCCATCAAACCCTCTCCTGCATCCATCCTCTTTAATACCAGCACTGTAGTTACACACACACACACACACACACACACACACACACACACACATATGCACACACAGGCTTTAGTCTCCTGCAGAGAATCATTTCAATGGAGTGCTGCTAAACAGAACAGAAATAATTGAAGTATACTAGTCTAACTAACTGAGAGGCACATTAGACTGAAGGTCCCTCATTTCCGTGAAAGAATTTAATGCAGCTCAGTGAACCTCTATGAATCCTGAGGGGCTTTCCTTATTGCTTCAGGGGTTCTGAGCATGGAGCCGGTGCACTGCCTTTTCAATGAAATGTTTATTCCTCTTTTGAGGAGAGTTTGCCACTTGAGTTAAATTCACAGATATTTTGCAGTGGGATATTCAGTTATAAATATGGAAATAAAAAACTTGAATGGCACTGCCTTAACCTTTAATGCATTTACTGCTGCAAAACCAGCTTTTAGTGGAGTGTTATAGTAAACTCTTTTATTTCTCGTTCTTCATTTTGAGCATTTTACAGCCACTTAAAAGGGGGAAAAAAAACAGTTTTGCTTAGCACAGGGGCAATCTCAGTACATTTCTATGCATATGAACTGCTGATCTTTAACAGAATAGTTTTGTAAAGTTTAATTACTAAGAATAAATAGCATGAATTGTTTCCACATCCTTTATTCACATTGTCTTTAAGAAGAACAAGCGTTTATTGTGAAACCCAATACCAGCGATTGTTTTCAAGGTTTCGGAGAAGTCTCTAAGACTAGACTAAAATATGCAACTTTTCTTTTCTGGCTGGCATTGAAACTTATGCGTATGCATGTCTAAATGAAGTGATGATAACTATGTCCACATCTTCTGCCACTGTCCCTCCCAACAGCAACAGGAACAGGACCCCACCAACCTTTACATCTCGAACCTGCCACTGTCCATGGATGAGCAGGAGCTGGAGAACATGCTGAAGCCCTTTGGTCACGTCATTTCTACACGGATACTGAGGGACGCCAACGGCCTGAGCAGAGGAGTCGGCTTTGCTAGGTATGCACGGGGGAGAGACACACACATGCACACAAACTGTCACTTTACCGTTATGGTTCTCTGAAAATCTTATATTAGTAGTTCAGTATGTGAGGAATTGAGGTTACATTTCCCACTGACAGCTACGATTTTCTGTTGCTGCTGTGATTCCAGGGTCATGAAACAAATTTCACATGCCAATTGTCAGTCACATCAAAATGTATATAAATGTAGGTTTTGCTGGACCAACAATAATTACTCATCAGGCACAAAATAATACAGATGCATAATTATCACACTGCAGTCCAGTTTGATTTTTTTTAGACTCCCTGACATTTACAACCAAAGGCCTTCTAGCTGTAATGATACAACTCCACATCCCTGTACCCTTGGCCCCGTCACCCTCCTCCTTGTGTGTGTGTGTGTGTGTGTGTGTGTGTGTGTGTGTGTGTGTGTTGTGTGTGTGTGTGTGTTGTGTGTGTGTGTGTGGTCTTCTCAGTTACACCTTGGAGTGTGCCAGTGATTAGAATGCAGTCAGGGCTACATTCAGGGTCACTAGCTATGTGAAGAAAACCCAAGACACACACAGAGACATGCACGCTCACACACACAAACACAGTCTCTCGCTTTTCCGTCACCATTTTCCTCTCCCACACACTCACACACTGGCTTTTGCTTGCCAAGCAGGCAATTAGTCATTGAGCTGTGATTGGGTGAGCAGAGCTGAATAGGGGCAGACAAAGAGGACATGACACACAACAGATCAGACTGAATGGAGCTTTTAAACCGGGACAGAGGAGAGGAAACCCCATGGAAGACACACAGACACACAAACACACACACATGCACAGGCCCACCTATGGCATTTTGCTCAAGCATACATAGATAAACAAGCACAGATGCACTGGCACACTTTTTATGAACCACATATTAAATAGTAACATAAGAAGCCTATTGTCCTCAAGCAGCACCGCTTTCTTTCTTCCTTTCTCTCTCTGTCAGGATGGAGTCGACGGAGAAGTGTGATGTGGTGATTCAAAATTTCAACGGGAAATTCTTGAAAACCCCCCCAGGCATGACAGGTAGGTGTCAATCCCCAAGACAACTGCTTTGTACTGGCGTAGCTTATGCTTTTCTGTAGTGAGAGCAGGGCGTTTCTTTATAGGTCAGGGCGCTCATATAGATGCAGCACTATGTGGCGTCAGACACTCAAACCTTCCCACACACAACACTCAGTTTGCCGCCAACCTTTAAAAGCACTTCCAATAAGTTCGGAGGTTTGTATGTCTTGATAAAAATGTAATGGAAGTAATCTTTTGTGTCTTAATGGTGAGCGCACAGCAGTCTTGTCATGTAACAACTGTGCACAGCATGGTGTTATGTGCATATTATGACAAGGTGGACTGCTCAGGTACAGTACCAATACAGTGCTTGAGTTTTGGTACAGATACCAAAATTATACTTATTTCAGTACCTCAGTTTGAGGAATATAAACACGTTTTTCAACAAGGGCACCTTTTCTTTATTTGATTGAATACACCCATACCTTCTTAAAGGGAAACTCCGGTATTTTTAAACCTGGGCCCAGGTTACAAATTCTGGGGTCTAAATGTACCAAAATACCCAAAGTTTTGGAATTAGTCCAGGAGATTGCCTCTGTCGGCATCCACGAACGGGTTGCAATGGCTGCAACGTAATCCTTGTGGGATCCTTCCTGTTTAACCAGAAACATAAAGTCTTGCTCAATGAAAAGTCTCGCTCTGAAATCTGGAGTTGTTGCAGGAAAACGAAGGATCTTACAGCTGGGCCACACCGCCGACCTGAGCAGCGCGTGACGGCAACCTCGCTGAACTGCTGCGTCTCGCACTCGTGTGGTGTCCACACTCGCTGTTGCTGCCAGCCCTCTCTTTCTACATTGAGTTTGCCTTTGATAATGGCCATCAATAATAGAATTGCATTTTATTTCATGATACATTTCATTTATATTTAGTTTAGACAGGAAAAGGTTAAGAGGCTTGTGCTCAATTGTAACTGGGAAGTAAAAATAATTTTTTTCCATTTTCTTCATTTTTTCCATTAGTTTTTTTTTCCATAATATTGTCAGACACTTTGAATAACAGTCTGAGCCTGTCAGTGGCAAAAACAAGCACTTTTAGTGGATGTACTTTTCACGGTCACAGTTGCCCCCAAGGATTACGTTGCAGCCATTGCAGCCTGTTTGTGGATGCCGGCGGAGGCGACTAAACTTAGCAAAGTTTCCTGATTTAATTTAGAAAATATTAGGGTTATAGGACATAAAATCTGACCAAGCATTGAATGCCAACTTTTGATACCTGACGTTGTCTATACTCTACACATTTTGGTTGGTACTCAAAAACTATTGAGGTACAATATCCAGCATTAAGCATTAATACGTTTCTTTTCATCCTTCAGGAAATTGGGTTATCCTCTGCCTCTAGAAGCATGAACATTCTTTATCTTTATTTTATAGGATTTTAATGGATGCTGTAGAGAAACCAGCCTTGGTTTCCGAAAGGTAGACACATGTGTACTGTGGGACATCAAATCTTCACAGGCACCCTAAGTTATTGTGTTTATGTCGACTTTTACTGCCCAACTATCAATGTATTTTCATGAATGAATCACATGTTTTATCAGTTACAGTCACGCAAGGGACATCTCCGCCTTTTGGTGTTACAGCATTCTGTCTGTGTACAAAGCAGTGTCAGTGCGACTGATAATATATCAGCATCATCTCTGCTGCTCTATTTCTCACTCTGTCCCACTCTGTAGACCACCTTGAGTTGATTAAGTAGGAAGATCTGAGTGATTAATTCCTTGACTGTACAGGACACAGATTGAGACACACACATGCACAATGCACATACAGTGGGGCAAAAAAGTATTTAGTCAGCCACCAATTGTGCAAGTTCTCCCACTTAAAAAGATGAGGGA